>JBCAUG010499645.1:0-15236 GCA_038406175.1 Haplosyllis leylae
TGTGGAGCATCTGGCCGAGACTAAACCTTTGACCCCGTACAGTCAACATTCTCGTTTCATTTTTACCGCCCGCGTACGTAGTACGACGGGAAGGTACTGTTTTCACAGGTGTCTTTCTGTTCACGGGGGGGATCCCACCTGGGGGGGCTACACCAGCCAGGGGATGGGGGGTACCCCAGCCAGGTCAGGGTCAGGATGGGGGGATACCCCGTCCAGGTCAGGATGGGGGGGGGGGATGTGGTACCCCCCCCGGGTAGGACAGCAGAGTGAGTACTTGCTATGCGGCGGGCGGTATGCCTCTTGCGTTCACACAGGAGGACTTTCTTGCTAATTTTTTAAAAAGAAAGACTGATATAGGGTAAGATCCCAATTTTACAGGGAAAGAAAAAATTCCTTTGAAGTGTCAAATTGATAAGTCTGAAGAAAAGACGTTTCAGTTGAAATCTGATCGGTGGTTTTGATGAGAACTGCGTGTACGAGGATCGATTGTAGTACGGATCCTCAAATTCATTAAACTCTATACATTGTACTAACGTAAATTATTTCTGTCTAGTTATTAAACCACAGACCGCTTTCAACGGAAAGATTGCATTCTGTCACACACACACACAAAAAAAAAATCCGATACAAATCGCACGGTATTAATTAATAATTCTGACAATGAACGTTCCATCACAAACTCCAGCCTGACCAGAAAGGGCTGGGTCGGCTTCGCCCTTCTGGGAAATCCTGGATCCTCTACTGATCCCCTTGAGAATCACATAGAGGTTCCTCAGAGGTCCGAGACCTCTAAGGGTCTATTCACAACAAGAAAAAGTGATCAAAGAACAATCGAAAAACATCATGTTCGCCTTCTCTTTCGCTTCGTGATCGATGTGAACGGACCTTAAGGAATTGAGGAGCAGAGCAAGAAAAATCGTGATCGGCTGCAATCAGTGAACTGGGGTTACAAATCAGAATGTCAAATATTGGTCGTCCATGAATGAACATTTTTGCCAATATCAATAAAGAATAAAGAAGTTTGGCTCTTACTCGGAGAGTCTCTGCGAGGATGACGGCTGGCTCTGTGGCTCCGTTATTGGTGAACTGGAGGTGGATCTTCCCGACATGGTCGGGAGGCTTCCTTCCTCAGCGAAAATTCCTGAATTACTTGTCGTAGTCAAGGCACTTTCATCCTCGGGGAAACTTCCGGCCTGCGATGCGATGCTTCCGGTGCTACCCTCTACGGTGACGTTTTCTGGCGCTGAATTGTCGTCCTCGTCAGGAGACGTCGACGCACTGAACGCTTGGCTGGACATTGTTACATAATATTCTAAAGTAAAATGAAATGCACCGGTCAATATCTTTCTTCCATTGACACAACAAAACTACAAAAAAGTCCTCCTGTGTGAACGCAAGAGGTCTACCGTCGCCACGTAGCAAGTGCTCGGTCTGCTGTCCTATCATGGTACCTTGCCATCGTACTACGTACGTGGGCGGTAAAAATTTAGGTGGGAGAAGCCTTGACATCCTTAGTTGGTCCCTGGACTTGCTACTAATTGCAAAATTTCTTATATTTAACTGTTCTCCCTTCTTTGAAAGAAATGGGTAGTATCCTTTAACTCAGCATGGAAGTCCAAAGTAGGGGAAAAGATGAAGTTTTCAGTGGTGTGTGTGTGTGTGTGTGTGTGTGTGTGATTTTATCCATGAGGGGATGGTTCTGTATTGAGACAGGGACCCGTCTCCTTTCAGGAAGGACCAGTCAGGAAGGATCTACCAGGAAGGAGACTCACCAGCCCCTCAAACCAGCACCCACCCTCATGGCTTCACATTAATCACTGCAAGGTACACAAACAAACCGTTAGTTCATGTTTCGCACCTGTCTGGAGAGATTACCGTTATTAACCGTATAAGATCAAAGGTGCCGCCGCGGTGTGAACAAACAGCACTCGACACAGTTACGTGTGTTATTGTTTATCTGTCTTTTTGTACAGTGTCATCCAGCAGCGGTTCCAGAAATTGGGCATCAGGATGAAACCGACAAAATTTAATGTAATTTTTAACTAAATAAACCATTTGGCGGATGCAAGAAGCGGTTCAGTAATTTTTCATTTTCCTTCTGTTTTCAGAAGAAATGGCCAAAATAGTAAGACAAATGTAGGTTGTTTTTTTTTAAAATTTTGCTTTCACGTTTCATCACATGCTTTTCACACCCTTGGTTGTCTACAAGTAAAAATATTTTTATTCTTTAGACATTAAATTATGACTGAGTTTAATAAAACAAAAATCTCACAGACAAACATTATTAAACCATTTACGAATCAGTCAGAATTAAATATTCTTCCGATGGATGGTTTGATTAGAAAATACTGCAAAAGTTACATTTTTACTTACCGAACTGAGGTAGTGCGGTGGAGGATGCAGTCACTGTCCAAATCGGTATAACAAGACACTCCTCGTGTAAACGGCACACGCATCAGCGATATTTTGGTTGAATAAACTTGAATTGGGAATAATTGGATAAAGAATTGTTCTTATTTGAAAGTGCGGAGTGAGCGGGATAGGAAGTTGCTGAGCTAGTTTCGTATCAACCCGATCTTACCCAGATCAATATACTGTGATTGGAATAACCGACCCAACATGCAAACATTGACCAAAGCAAAACAAACCGTCCGCTAAACAAACACGAGTGTTTACAAAAGAGTTTTTGGGAAATCAAATTTACCAGAATCTTCAAACACTGCCTTCATATTAAAGATTTTCGGAAATAGATCCTCTTTTTTGGGCACATTTCACAACAGTAAAAGCAATCATTTACTCAGTTGAATTTTGCCAGAATTTAATTTACACTTGGTCTTTCGGATCATCATTGACCGAAAAATATCATGATTTCAGGGTATTGCCTTTAATCTGTGATATGTAACTTGAAACAATTTGTCTGTTTGTCTGTCTGTCCTTAATGAATTAATGGCATGTTGATATCTGAGAGGGAAGTTTTGCTTTGTAACACCGATGGCCCAAAGGAGATGACACCCCCCCCAATAAAACTGGGAGTTCTGGTGGTGGAGCACCAGTTAGTTTTAATAACTACACAAATTATACAGTATGAACAGTTGAGAACCAAACGAAACTGTATTCACTGTGTGATCACCTGAAAGACAAAAAACAAGTGTTTACCTTTCAGTGAAGATGAAACGCAAGTACTTATACCCTTCAGTTCTTTTACGGGTCTGTTTAGGGTATAATTTTTGAAACATTGCAGTCAGAAAATTCATTTTCTGTCTTTAGAAAAACCTTGACACCATGATGGCATCGGTTTATTATTCTATTCCGATAAACATCTCGATTACCAAAAATCTGAGAATAGAATTTAACGATTTTTGAGATAAAGTAGCCCAAAATAAGGAGTTAAAATTCTTTCTCTTTCATGCAGTTTTCGGAAAAAATTGGTCAAATAGTAGGTTGGTGCCCTCCCCCTTAGGGGTTGTCGCTCTCTCTGGCAATCTGCCACTGTTTATTTCCAATTGGAATAATTTTGCACTTGATTCAGAAACTCTAACGAAAAGAATGACATTACCTCTTCATTATAAATTTATTTTAAAAACTTGAATACATTTTATCACAACAATAATACAGAGAACATTGTTTACTATTCAGTAGTCTCTGGGTGTTTCAAGATTTTAGTGCACTTCGTCCCCTTTCGTCCAAAAACAGTGTATAAAAACTGCGGATCCCCGAGAATTTTCAGCACCATGTGCAGAAAATCATCACTGGATTAAAGTGTAGCCAAATACGGCGACCATCTTATCCAAAAAGAATCTTATTGTACAAAAACAAAGTTGGCAATATTGGCATTAAAGACGTCCGTAGGAAATGCAAAGAGAACATTCATCAAAATCATTACCTCTGAGGAACATTGACCTCTTGATTTCTACTCTAATGATTTCCTGACTGAGCTAACATGTCACTTGCCAGTAAGTGTGAGACTTTAAGATCGTTCTCCAGTTATGTTCTATTAACGTTGAGTAAACAATTGGAATTTTAAAGTCAATTAGTGCACAAATAAAGTGAAGTTAAATATCCCTTAATTAAAATGTGTAAAGTTCAATCTCCACGTTTGATGTGTAACTTTATTAACGGTAGGATAATGAAGTCATTGTTCCTGATGTTGGTGCCGTCAATGGGTCCTGATATTATTGACGTCAGTTTAAGGACGTCTTTAGTTTCTGTCGGATTTTACGTCATCTAGTTGCGCTTTCACCAAACAAATGTAATGGATTCCGTCCTTCACGTGATCCACTATTAGAGTGGACGTCAGGGGGCACCACCGGATGACTCCTAGCACTCCCACGCCGGGCACCGCCTCTCTCAGCATGCTTCCCACATACTGCCCGGTAGAAGTCAGGACCTGAAGACAGTTATTGTTGGTGTCCGTCACCATTATAAACCCGTGCCCGTCAGTGGTCACGGCCTGCACCCAAATCTCCCGATCACATCTGGGAGGTCTTCCCCGGACGCTCCACTCCTCCTCACTGGTCTCCAGGCAATACGCGTGTAGGCTCCCCTCCTGCAGGAACGTGATGAGCAGCAGCTCCCTGCCCTGGTGCTTCACATAGCACATATCACGGATCCCTCGGCTTGTAGGTGCGCTGACTGCCCTCCACGGAATCACGACCCCTGGGCCAAGCACCTGGCACAACCGGCTGGGTCTTGTGCTGCGATCCTCACCGACCAGCGTGGTCGGTCTCAACGTCACGAGACAACCCGGTATCCTGTCCGGCAGGGATCGCTGGTTCAGCACTGTTCTTGGATTACTGGAATCATGCAGCTCCAGCATCTGTCTGAAACTAAAAAGTAAAAAGCATGTTTTTTTTAAAAAAATTGGGAGGAGGGGGTGGTGAGGGTAGCGAAAACTCCCGTTTTAGACACACAAAGTGAAAACATAACCTCCCTCATCCTTCAGATGCGGGCTGTAAAAATGGTAACGTACCCATAGGAAAGGGCAAGTACTGATCTGTTGACGATACTGAACTCGGCCATCCCGCTCGGTTTCTCGTTTAGTGTTGTTTGGGTGGGCTCCCAGCCTGTCTGCTGGTTGTAACGCTTCAGCTTCCATTGTCCATTCTCTGCGCCACACACCGCCAGGCAACCGTCAGAAAGGGGTGTCATCAGGAAGCCGTGGTCGCCACTGAATCCTGTCTTCACTGAATCAATAACTGCAATAAACAAATGAACTAGACGTCACTGAGAGGGTTTCGGTTACTGTGATGTGCTCTTCCAGGAGTAAGGGTTAAAACACTGTGATGGGCTGTTACAGTAGTAAGGATCAGGATACTGAGATATGCTCTTTCAGGAGTAATGGCGCGTTCACACTGCACGGAACCGGGACCGGGAAAAAATGGGTTTGTATATTTTATGCAGAACTGTTCTGTTCATACTGCACCAGGACCTGAAATGGGACCAGATCCATTGTCTCCTATTGTGCCAGTTCCGTTCCCTGTCCCGGTCCCGTTCCCGGTTCCGTGCAGTGTGAACGAGCCATTAGGGTTAAGACACTGTGATGGGCTGTTCCAGGAGAAAGGATCTGGACACAGTGATGGGCTGTCCCAGAAGTAAGGATCGGGATACTGTGATGGGCTGTTCCAGGAGAAAGGATCAGGACACTGTGATGGGCTGTTCCAGGAGAAAGGATCAGGATACTGTGATGGGCTGTTCCAGGAGTAACTGTGATGGGCTGTTCCAGGAGTAAGGGTTAAGACACTGTGATAGGCTGTTTCAGGAGTAAGGATCGGGACACTGTGATGGGCTGTTCCAGGAGTAAGGATCAGGACACTGTGATGTGCTCTTCCAGGAGTAAGAGTTAAGACACTGTGATGGGTTGTTTCAGGAGTAAGGATCAGGACACTGTGATGGGCTCTTCCAGAGGTAAGGATAAGTATACTGTGATGGGCTGTTTCAGGAGTAAGGATCGGGATACTGTGATGAGCTGTTCCAGGAGTAAGGATCCGGACACTGTGATGGACTGTTAGAGTAGTAAGGATTGGGACACTGTCATGGGCTCTTCCAGGAGTGAGGATCTGGACACTGTGATGGGCTGTTCCAGGAGTAAGGATCAGGACACTGTGATGTACTCTTCCAGGAGTAAGGGTTAAGACACTGTGATGGGTTGTTTCAGGAGTAATGATCAGGATACTGTGATGGGCTGTTCCAGGAGTAAGGATCCGGACACTGTGATGGACTGTTACAGTAGTAAGGATTGGGACACTGTGATGGGCTGTTTCAGGAGTAAGGATCAGGACACTGTGATGGGCTGTTACAGTTGTAAGGATTGGGACACTGTGATGGGTTGTTACAGTAGTAACGACTGGGACTCTGTGATGGGCTGTTACAGTAGTAAGGATCGGGACACTGTAATGGACTGTTACAGTAGTAAGGATTGGGACACTGTGATGGGTTGTTTCAGGAGTAAGGATCAGGACACTGTGATAGGTTGTTCCAAGAGTAAGCATCGGGACACTGTGATTGGCTGTTCCAGGAGTAAGGATCAGTATACTGTGATGGGCTGTTCCAGGAGTAAGGATCAGGACACTGTGATGGGCTGTTCCAGAAGTAAGGATTGGCATACTGTGATGGGCTGTTAAAGGAGTAAGGATCGGGATACTGTGATGGGCTGTTCCAAGAGTAAGGATCCAGACACTGTGATGGGCTGTTCCAGGAGTAAGGAAAAGTAAACTGTGATTGGCTTTTCCAGGAGTAAGGATGGGGATACTGTGATGGGCTGTTCCAAGAGTAAGGATCAGGATACTGTGATGGGCTGTTCCTGAAGAAAGGATCTGGACACAGTGATGGGCTGTTCCAGAAGTAAGGATCAGTATACAGTGATGGGCTGTTCCAGGAGTAAGGGTCAGTATACTGTGATGGGCTGTTCCAGAAGTAAGGATGGGGATACTGTGATGGGCTGTTCCAGGAGTAATTTTTGGGACATCGTGATGGGTTGTTCCAGGAGTAAGGATCCAGACACTGTGATGGGCTGTTACAGTAGTAAGAATTGGAACACTGTGATGGGCTGTTTCAGGAGTAAGGATCAGGATACTGTGATGGGCTTTTCCAGAAATAAGGATCAGGATACTGTGATGGGCTTTTCCAGAAATAAGCATCTGGATACTGTGATTGGCTGTTTCAGGAGTAAGGATCGGGACACTGTGATGGACTGTTCCAGGAGTAAGGATCAGGATACTGTGATTGGCTGTTTCAGGAGAAAGGATCTGGACACAGTGATGGGCTGTTCCAGAAGTAAGGATCTGGATACTGTGATGGGCTTTTCCAGGAGTAAGGATCAGGATACTGTGATGGGCTGTTCCAGGAGTAACTGTGATGGGCTGTTCCAGGCATAAGAATCAGGATACTGTGATGGGCTGTTTCAGGAGTAAGGATCAGGATACTGTGATGGGCTGTTCCAGGAGTAATTTTCAGGACATTGTGATGGGCTGTTCCAGGAGTAAGCGATAAGACACTAGTATGAGCTGTTTCAGGACTAAGAATCAGGGCAACCATCCTGCTCTGGAAAAAAGCGGTGAGGGCACTGTGATGGGCTGTTTCAGGAATATGGTTGTTACCGCCCAAGTACTTAGTACGACGGGAGGTAATGTTTTCAGTCTGGGGAGGGGGTACACCATCTCCATCCCATAATACTTCTACTGGTCCCATGTCCTTTCTGGGGGGCGGGTACCCCAGTCACAGGGAGGGGGTACCCTGGTATGGGGTACCCCCCTGGCCAGGTCAGGGTTCCCACCCCCTCCCTGTGACAGGTTACGCCGCGGGTATTAGGCCTCGTGCGGTTTCCCGCGTGGGATTTTCTTGTTTTTGGAAGATTCGGGACTCTGGGGTGTTCTGTGTTCTAGAGAGGATTAAGACAGAGAAAGGAGTTACGAGAGGAACCCTGAGGATGGATCAACAGTCTTACCTGCGCTCTTGATTAAAGAAACCGTGGTACGATCTGCAACCAGGGTCAGGCCTTTCGGAACTGCAAGCCGCACTTCGGTCTCTCTCTGCAATAGTCTGCCGCACAGCACCCTCATCAGCTCCGGGAGAGGAGCACTGTATTCTGGGTACCTGATCACCCTATCAGCCGAGAACTTGAAGGCGACGTCCCGGGCGATCTCCTCCACCCTGCCCAGTCTCTGGGTGATGTCGCGATGAGAATCCGTTTCCATATCCGTGCTTCCACGGATCGTTTCTAACGTGCCAATAGCGTCGTCAATGGTTTTCAGATCTTTTTCAATGTTTTTGTGGATGTCCCCAGACTCGTCCTCGACGTCTTGAATCATGACGTCAAGCTGCTTGGTTAACTCAGCCCGCGTCTTTTGAATAACCCGGATGGAGTCTTGGGCACTCTTGAACACTGTTTCCTTTGCTTTAGTCAGGTTTCCCTTGGTCTTCGTCAACTCTACACTCAAGCCTTCGACTGTTTTCACCAGTTTCTGGCAGAATTCTTGTCTAGTTTGTTCTAGGTCCACATAGTTATGATCCCTATGTTCCTGTATCAAACAAAGTTGACAGATTTGCTTCTTGCACTGTACACTTTTGCAGTCTAAGCTGCATTCCCTACCGTGGTCAGCGCACATCTCAAACTTGGGTTTCTGTCGTTGCTGTTGCCTGATGATCTCCAAGATGTAACGGTTCTGAGGGAAGGATCTTTCACCCTGGTGGGCGCGGTGCTTCGTTCTGTCCTCCGGGCATTTCAGAACTTTTCTCCCATGCGTCAGGAAACGCCGGACGCAGCCCTTGCAGAGGCTGTGTGTACAGGGCAGGAGCAATGGAACCAGGTTTCCTCTGTCTGCGTACTCCTCCAGGCATACCGGACAACTCAACATTTCACTCATCGTACTGTGCTGCTTGCAAACGAAGTGACGTAATGATCTGGAACACCAAGGCCGTACACGTTAGGTTCAATAACACGTAACGAAATTCAACCCCATATTTAGCCCGATAAAAACGATGGTTTGCACAGTAACTAATGATGGCGTTCTCAGTCATGACGTTAAACTATGTCAAATATATCACATTCTCCTCCGTCAAAACGGTCCGAAAAGCGGTACTTGTGAACAAGGCTTTACAAGTTATAATTTACCAACCACGCACGTCATATTTGTCTGTTCATGAAGGAGGTCCACATCCCATGATGCGCTGGGACAGGCAGGAAGGAGGTCCCCTCCTGGTGGGAAGGATCAGGTGAGAAGGAGGTCTCCAAAGCATGGAACGGACAGGGAGGACTGGTCAGGAAGGAGGTACACTGCGCTGCCTCTTCTTAGGGAGTGTTTACACGTAGCTTTTTTCAGACCGTTTTTGTGGGCGGCACCCTTGATCTTTAACGTCATGTGTAAACAGCACCATAGTAACGCATTGAACCCATTTTTGAATGGTCTGAATAATGGGCTTAAAAACGCTACATGTAAACACAGTTTTACCCCCTAGCCAAGGTTAGGTTGCAGTGTATAACTTTTGAATTCACCTCAACTTGTCTGTCTGGATGAGTGATACCAAATCTAACTTGCCCAAATAAAAATCAACTTGCCAAGCTTTGATTTGAATCATAGCAAATCATCACAATTGAGATGGCATTTGTAAATTTTTCTAAAATTTTAAGTTGTCCTTCTGGGCAAGTAAACTGGAAATCAACTTGTCTGGAAGCAAAATTTACTTGTTACGGATGACTGCTAAGATAATCACTGGGGTTGGGGACCCCCTTCCTTCCTCCTTCCTGGCCAAAATTAGATTAGATAAGTTGATTATGGCATCACTGTCGTGGATTGGCAGGTTGAAACTTTTGAAACATGACATCTTAGTATTTATTTTTCAATAAAAAATTATTTCCATCCGGACAAGTTAAATTTTGAATTGGTCATCCAGATGGACAAGTTGGTGTAAATTAGAACGATATTCACTGTACAAGATAGGAGGATAAAATTCAGTCCTCGTTACACTTTGCACTTGAAGGTCTATCCACAGAAACCATAACAATGTGTGGGACGGCAGAGTCTATTCGTTAATTGCCAATTCGTCAATTACTAGGGATTAATATTAAATTTACGGTATTATTGCAGTATACTGTGCAACAAAAATAACAGTTACGTCTCCAAGAATTACGTCTGCAACAGCAACAATAACAAGGATATCTAGTAATTTTTCCACGCTTCACATTTGAAACCCCAGGCTGAGGTCAAGCTCTGCATTTGGAGTTTTGCTATCAAAATGCAGGATAATTGGGTTTGCGGATTCCTCGTGACACAGCAGCGGATCCGGTGACTGGGTCACAAAACATAAATATTCCCATGTCTTATTTCAACAGGGCCTGGTGGATTTACTTCATTGGAGCTGAAGTAGTAGGTAAGCAATTTCACTTACTTCTTGCCCTGCAGCAAACCGAAGTAGGCTTGTTTCAATATCGAGTAGCTAGCGTGGGGGGGAGGGGGGGAGGGGGAAGGGGGGCAGGGATGAGCGCCCATGTAATTTTTTGGGGGAAATTGGCCAAAATAATAGGTTGCAGCCCCCAGCTTTGGGTTTGTTAACCTCCCCCCCCCAACCCGTCCGAGAAATCCTCTACCTGCCATTGACTTCTATGGAGGATTGTACTGTGTATTTGTGTTGAAATTACACAGCACAATTTTCCAAACAAGCGACCAAAAAAATAAGTAAATAAAAACCCTCCGTCAGCCACATACTAAGGAGCCACCAATAATAAATATTTTCGCATCGAATTTTTCCTTGGGGCGCCATATTTTAGTGTTTAAGAAATTAGGATATCCAGATAATTATTTGAAGCAAAATACTTACTGTAATCAAAGACTCTTTACGTAAAATGTGATGATTGAGGAAGTCATAAAATTTCAACACATGAGCCGTTTCTCAACATTGCTCTAAATGGTGCTCCAGATACTGTTACACATTTAAGGCCCGCTCACACCGAGCAGCAGCGGCATCGCTAGCGTCAAAAATTGAATGTGTTCTGGACCGATTCTCTAGGGATGCCACTAGCGATGCTGCTGATGCTGCTGCTGTTGCCGCTCGGTGTGAACGGGCCCTTAAGATGGCCACAGGCAACTTTAAGGGCCTATTCACATGAAGAGAAAACCAGAGCGAAAAAATCAACGAGCATAACACCATAACATTTTTTGGCTTTCTCTTATGCTTTTTGCTCGATGCGAACAGACCTTAGGTCGTGCTCCATTTCTGATGATTCCAGGATATGTCAGTTCTTTGGGACAAGTTGTTTGTTGAGAAAAATGTCCTGAGACATTCGTGAAATTTTGAATAACATTCAACAGCCGATGCATGAGTGGTCTCACCACAAAGATGTCCCAAACTTCCAATGGAAATCAGTGGCAAATTTTTAACTTTGCTTAACTTTAGCATGGTGAAATTTCTTGAAACTTTAACACAGTTTCAAATGTGAAAAATAGTACGTTTCAGATAAAAAAGATTTGAAAAGATTACTTTCTTTCTATTTATGATTTTAGTTTGATCTAATTTAAAGTATTATGAAGTCTCCCTGAACATGCGAAAAACTGCATAAAATCGATTTTGGTTCCCAAGGCTGCCCCCCCCCACATCCCCAAAGCATTCAATTCAACTGGCCAATTCACCCATGAGCAATCTACACACCCGGTGTCGCATTATGTTACGTCATCCTGTCTTCTTTTTTTTAGTGGGGCCATTGATACCCCTGTTTTGGACATCTGGTGATGTTTGCCCTGGGTTTCAAAGCCAGGGTGGATACCCTTTTTGTGTGCTTTCTGTTTTATCCTTGGGTTATTGTCTTTATAACCGTAAGAATAACAGAGGCATTTGGTTTGCCTAAAACTGAGTTTATTCTCTAAATACAAAGTGATGTTGCTTCTTTGCCATCTTAGAGTAAACTGAATCAAATTCAAACTTTGTATTATGCTGATTGGATGCTACTGGTCATGTGACATGAATGCATTACGCTGATTGGTTGTTATGTGAACAGAAGGCTTTTGGCCCGTACATTGCAAAACACGTGTATATCGAGACCCTATGTATAAAGCAATTAATGTTGACAATGGTTTCATTTCATGTAGGTACCATGCTTGCAGAATGAGACGGTGGGTGGTTTCAGATATGCCTGGCGAGACATACCATGTCAACTCAAAGACAATTGTCACTATGTATTGTACAATAAGCATGGACAACTGCCATGTCCTCCTTTGAAATTTATATTTAGTGGGGTTGAGCACACAACTTGGTGGAAATTAGGGGCCTAACACAGAAAATATTGATTTTATGTCACTAATATGTTGATGTAAAACGACAACAACAGAATTTGTTCAGTGCTCATTTTCTTAGGATAGTTAGAATGTGAGATTCATTTGATGGACGCCCCAAAAAGCAATATATCAGTTCGATAAGTCTACGATAGCAAATGGGGAGATAAAAAGGATGTGGGTTCAAATGAAATAGCTGCGGCGAGTCTCAATAAGATGTGTTGATCAAAATTTCAATGGCGTGCATACAAATAAATTTATGTACACAGAGCTACACGTTATGTACACAGTATGACATAAACAAATACATTCATTTATCAACACAGACCCACATGCACACAGTCAAACATAAATTCAAACCATGGTGTTGCTCTTTATTCAATAACATTTTTGAAGGAGCTACCTGAGTTTAAAGATCAGAAAAATAGCAGTTGGATGTCTTCTTAAACAAGGTAAATTTACCAAAATTATACGATGAATTATAGTATTTGCAGATTATTTTTACTAAAATCATTGCTAAAAGCTTTGAAAAGTTACACGTTTTTTAATTTTAGAAAGTACAACTGCAAATTTGCAAAAGTTTTGACAGGTGTCAACTTTTTGACAGATTAATAGGAAATCTGTCTCACAATGATAACAGGAGTAGACTTACTTTTAAAACATGTGCCATTAGGTGCGTTTACACTAAGTGATAGCGAAAGCGAAATTTTTCTTTGATGTTTGCCGCTTACACTTTGGTCTTTTCTGATGATTCTTTGATCTTTATCATTTTCGCTTTCGCTACCGTTCAGTGTAAATGGACCCTAAGTTACTCCAGAGATACAGGTTTGGCTATGGCAAGTCATCCAGTTGACCAGTTAAGCTCATGACCTCATATCAGAAGGGCTCAACCTTGACATTCACGGGTGAAGGTCACATTGTCCGACAGTCACAAAAGCCAACAAGTAAACGAATATATATTTAATTGCACAGTGGTAGATTTCATTTTGTCTTCAAACGCAGGTTGCACTAAAATGGAACGAAATATTTGCCTTAGCAAATTTTTCACTATATTTTCCAAATTAATCACCCATATATGAACCCTACCGCTAGATCCCGTAAGCACGGGTTTTATTCAAATGGAAAGAACGACCTTGTGTCTGACACAAGCTGAAGAATTAATGCCCATAAGTTAAAAATAGTTGACATGTGTAACATTTGTTCTGTCTGGCATTAACTATACCCATAATATATGCTTGTTTCAGGGTCAAATGCGTGAAATATCAATTCTAAATGTGAGATCATGTGAATGTTCAAGTAAATATGTAAAAATAGTGAAATAAAGTCAGATGATAAAGTCATCTACAATATGTCACATTTGAAGTAATATTTTACATATTTGACACTGAAGCAAGTATACATTTTTGGAGTAATTAATTAACAAGCCAACTTGCCTTGGCAGAACAAATACTACACATTTCAACTCTCTCCAACCTAAACAATTTAGTTTTTCACGATAAGCATTTCTGTCAGAACTGACAAAAAATATAGGTACATTTCTATTCCTTGCTATTGTAGCGGCTACTCATTCAATGAGCTGTACAAATTTGCAGCCTGGGTCAGCAATTTTAAACAATGTTTATCTGTAAAATTTAAATTGATATAATTCTTAGAAATGGCATTTCATTTCTGTCAGATCTGACAGATTTTGTGATCGTGAAATACCGGATTGAGCATGGAGTCCTCAGCTTTTAGCTAATGAGTCCTCAGCTTTTACCTAGACAAGTCATTCGTTCCATTTGAATGTAACCCGCAAGACCCACCTACATGGTTGCACAAGCAATACTGCACAGCCAACCCGTCAAGGGTTTGAGTGTAGATCACACTCCGATTACAATGTTATCTATTGTCTTTTTCTCATTGTCTTTTTAACCACCAGCAGTACCTTATAGTCCTTTGTAAAATAAATAAGATGCTCACCGTAATGATAAAAATTTACAGAGGGACCAATTAGCGAGTCTATCGTAGCCAATCAGAAAATGAAAATGTTTTACACAGACATATTCACTGATTCAAAAGGCATTTATTTCTCATAGATACAACAGCTTAGTAAGAAATTATGATTCAGTCAGATAAGTCAGCTGGCATAGCGATACCAGATTGCCTTTAATGATGGTAAATTAGAGAATTGAATACATTAAGACACTAGCGAGTGTCACTGATCGGGTTTGTGGGCCATGTAAGCTGTGTTTTTACTTTTAATTTTCCGCATCCAATCACCCTGCAACAGCTAAAATATGTCAAAATAAGAAAAATTAAGGACGTATCCGAGGATGGGTTATGGGTGGGTATGAGAGATAAATTCAAACTGCTAGAAAGAAAATGCTCATGTGGTGAGTATTGGCATCAGAACAGATAATGACGTCATGATGAGTAACTTCAAGCAGTGTAGCAGCACCCTCTGTAAGGTGAGGGCATTGTGTGAATGCTCTGTGTAAAATGCCTTTAATTTATCAATTAAAGACCACAAAATATCCTCTTTTCTGAATGTAACTGGTTGAGGTTATAGCATTATAAAAACTGAGGAGAGGAGCTGAGCTGCGCATTATTTGGCTTCCTTTTGCCAAAAGAGCGTCAATCTGTTCCCTAAACACTTCCTCAGCCTCTCCCGCATAATCCCCATGCATGTATCACATGTAAATCATGCACGCCCTGTTCACCCCCTCAAGCAACATCCAATCAGTGCAAAGATGGCACATGCACAGTCCTGGGTAACCAATCAACAAATCACGTGATGAGTACAACCAATCACCATCTGACATGTAAGACTGTATTCCTACTCATCCCCTAATATACCTACAGCATTAACCAATGATTCAATCAAGATGGAAGTGGTGGCAAATTGAGTTAGTGTGTTTCATACCTAGCTTAACATCAAAAGGTGCTAAATAGCTCCAGCCCTTTCCCAAGTTGCCACCCCCTCATTGGAACTACTTT
>JBCAUG010499756.1:0-15235 GCA_038406175.1 Haplosyllis leylae
ACCCCCTCTTCCCCCCCCCCCACCAGACATGGGGAAATTTGGGTTTTAGCAGATTTGGACTCAGCATCAAAAGTTGAATGTTGGTCCCCACCCCCAAACCGGACATAGAGATTGTTTGCCGCGGAACCATTTTGAGCCCCAAGCGAGCCTCGTTTTGTTTTTGAAAGGAAAGTCTAGTCTGATTCGTCTAATTTTAAATTCAAAACTGGAAAAACTCAATCGTTCATTTGGAAATGAACTGGCGTAATATCCTTTAGAGTCCCTTTAGGCAAACATGTTACAAGTCGCATGTCAAGCTTTGCTGTCGCAATACTCTTCTCTTCAATCTGCAATATTTCCTTAGTGTGCAAACGTAATGGAGTCGCAAATTTAAATTTTAAATTGATTGTTTACAGCATCCGCCCACATACAGCAAAACGACCGCTCCCGGCAGGTACGAGAACATTCTCCTCACAATCCATCCATCAGATTGTAAATTAAAATTATGAAACTTAAAATAATTTGTGAGGACGTTAAAATGCTAATTGCGCAAATTAACCTTTCGTTCTAATTTATTTAATTAACAGAGGATTCTTTGATGAACGGAAATGGAACGATTAGGTAAACAAAATAAATCATTGGCTCTCAGATCGTAGTCCTAATTGTGAAAAACGGACCATGACCTTCACTACACAAAAATTAATCATTGCAATCATCAATTCATTTGCCGGTGAAGTTATTTAGATTCTGAGTACGTATCTTCCTGTGTCCCTCTTCTGAGGACAAGTTAATCTAAATTGGTTCAATCATTAAATAGGGAAGCAGACTCTTTGGAGACAGTCGAAGCCATTCCGTAAAGTTGGTTTGTGTGATCGGAGTTCTGATCAATTCCGTTTCCCTCAAATTGGACACACAGATATTTGCATTGAAAACATAAAACAGTTGCATTTAGTATTTAGTGCCGTTTAAGTATATGGACGTATCCCAAAAGCTTTCACCAGATCGGGGTGTTGGGTGAGGGAGGCCCGGCACAGCCTGCTAAGGAGCTTGTTTTCGTCGATTTCATGGGGTTTTCAGGAAAAAATTGTCAGTTTGTTTAGGGTTTAGTTTAGGGTTGGCAGGTCTCTCACAAGGGAAATCCTGCATCCGCTTCTGAAAAAGTTTTTCTTCTGTGGTCGACATTTTGAAAAAGAACATAAATTGCGATAAAGACTTCATGATGAAAATGATTTGACTGGTTCCTATGTGGTGCACGGTGAATGAGCTTGAATTACAAATTAATCTCTGAAAAGATCTCTGAAATCAGATCACAAAACGCTCAGTGATCCAGTGTCTATCGTTAAGACCGCAGAACGATCGGCAGGATTAGTGTACTCTTTCGCGGATTTCGTTGTGCTTCTTCAGCTTTATCTGTGACTGTTTCCCCAGCAAAGTTTTAATACATCTGTCAGGAGTGGGCTCGAATGAAAAATTAGTGAGCTTAGAAAATATGTCGCGATTCAAGTTTTTCTTCGGAAATTGAAGAAAAAACTGTTGTTGAATTGCAGTTTTCAGCAGCAGCAAAACAACATGATATTGAAAAGTTGTCTTCGCCCCAGCTTTTAGTCGCGCCACTTCAACGGGCGGATCGACTACCCTTAACCCCTGCCATCCCCAGGCCCCCCACCCCTTACGTCCAAGACCACCACCACCCTAGACCCCATCCTCCCCTACCGGCTTCACCCTTGGCAGAGTTTTGTGTAGTTTGGTAGGTCACTATTCCATGGGCAGGACCACCTAGTCTTACCTAATTCCCTTCGATAGACAATAGATCTTGAAGAAATTTCCTAATTGGACTGTCGTGTTATCCTTATGATGAATTTCACCAACGTCAGCATTGGGTCAGGATTTCATCTATTTGTGGCCCTTCGGCAAAATGATCATTAAGAACGTGGACAATCTACGACTTCGGGTCAAGTACATAAAGCCATGACTGAACACTGGGGCAAATAATTAGGATGAATGTCCGAAATTTTGTTTTTGATGGTCGCTCGTAGAGACCCCTATGAGGAGGATGAGGTAACGTACTTGGGGACAGGATGGACTGTGGACAATGGAGGCAGTGGTCAGCATTTGAAACTTTCCCTGCCACTTCCATTTTCCTTTATTTTACATTGTTTCGCTGTTTTGTGTCCATTGCGTAAACCGTAGCAACAATAGCGTACGTAGGATACTCGCAATAGGGAAATCTGTAATATAAAAACCGTTAAGAAGACAATCCTTTTAAAGAAGGCTGTACTATGGAATGTAACTTCTTTTTTGTGAAGTTCAGTAAGGCTACAAAGAAAATGAATTGAATTCAAAGACCCAGAAGCGACGAGTTGAAATAACTTTAATCCACACAAATAGACCTGAAATTGTCTGTCTTGCTGTTCTGTGTTCATTTTCGGCACACCATCAAGTATTTCCTCGCTGCAGCATTTCCTGAATTGTATGCTTTACCTGCTCAGTAACCATGGGGATTATGACAACAAACATGGCGGCCAAAGATGATGAGTGAGGTTCACTTTGACATGGTACGTGATGTCGATTTGAGATTTCACTTGACGGATCACTTACTTCTCGTAAAGTAATTGATGTCACGATTTTTGGTGTTTTTTTTTTTTTTTTCTTCAATACGCATTGATCTTGTGAAGAAATGTAGTCTCCAGGTTACAGGCTGCAGGTGTTGCACATCATGGTGAGGTTTTTAGGGACAAAGGTTCATGCAGTTTGGTTATGCTGTTGTAATGCAAGAGTGATGGGATTGTGTGTGGGTAACAGCCGAGACTTTCCAATCGGATCTATTTGACGTGACTTCAGCAACCGACTAATTTTATTGACGAGTGCAAGAAAAAGTGCAGTCTATGAATTTGAGATTAAAATCAACGCGCGTTCTGGAAACGCAGAAAAGATTACATTATTGCGCCAGAAACCAAATGATGGTTATAAAATTTTAATTTCGTACAAGAAAGACAGAAAAACTTGCCTCATAGTGTGGGAATATTATAGTCAATGAAGCATGGTTTTAAACTTGAACAAACACCTAATCCCCCGCAGTCAATATTAATACATTAAAAAGAATAATTGGTTCCTTTGTGAGTCAAATTAGGCAAGTAAATTTGTTGAAAGTACCGCCAGGCAAAATGCGATCCAAAAATTATCGCATACCCAGACAGACCATTGCATTTGTAGTGCGCCTTTGTGGAAACTAATTTTACTTTGAAGAAAATTGGTTTAATTGATAACGCTTTAACCTTGACTTTTTTGGTTTAATCTTTGGTGGAAAACATTGCGTGTCCAATTTAGGCCCAGTCTAAATGCAGCTAACTGTCGTCTAGAAACCTGTAAAATTATATCTGCTAATCTATCGGTTCGGGGGGAAAGTCCTCTTACTAGTGCTTGCGACCCTTTTTCAATCATTCAAAACTTTATGAAACTTTATCGACAGATAACAGCCGTATATTATTAATGTTGTGTAAATTTTGAGAAAGTGAAACCAATCTGCGTTATACCATAACTATTCCCAGACTGTGAGCAAAATGTATACAGTTTATTTTATCTTATAAGGTGAACAGTAAATGCAATTAGAAGTATTTTGAAGCATTTCAATGAGCTCTTCAGAAGCAACAGTGAAGGTATTAAAGATAAACGTTATCTTATCGCATGAGTAAAGATATGGGTATGTTTCTACTTGAAAAGTTGTTCAATACTTTCTAAATCACTAGGTAAGTACTTTAATACGGAACCAATTACACATGAAACATAGAGGTAAGAAGAATTCATTCGGACAAACCCCAAAGGACGATACAACTTATTGCTAGATTGTTTAGAGTCAGCTTTGTGATTGAATGAGGGTGTCCAGAGGATTTGGGGAATGTTCTGGCACTTTTATGATAATTAGGTGACCAGTCCGATAATTTGTTTATCAGTGATATCATTTTACTATCAGATACATCTTTTATGTGCCAGCATTGTGAACGTTCAGCGTCACGACGTCATGTTTGTTTGACAGTGATTCCGTTCCAGGCCTGATTAAAGGTCTACTCACACCGAACGGCAGCGTCAGCATCAGCGACAGAGGCAGCGGCAGTGAGGACTACATTGACTTTTACTTGCCTCATTCACACCAAGCAGCAGCGGCAGTGGTATGGCTGGCGATGATGCTTGCAAATGGCTCAAGGACCGATTCCAAGCGTCATCGCTAGCGATGCCGCTGACGTTCGGGGTGAACAGACTTTAAAGTGGATCTCCCAAAAGATACCACACCCACGTTGCAGTTTGTACGAAAGAAGTAACGTGCAGAATTGTGTTGTTGTTTTGTTTAAATTCACCACATTTAATCTTGGCAGTACCTAATTTTCTTTTGGTTTAAAAAATGAATGCTCGTCCGATGGTTGCGAAGATTTCCCAGATCAGCGGGTTTAAAAAAGCGAGAGATGAGAAAATTATGTCAAACAATTCACTCTTATTTTCATGGCGATGCACATGTATGTAGATTCTTTATGTTGCAGATACAAAGATGAATATAGACTTAAGATAATTAGTTGGCCTGTCCTTCCGAGAAGGAACAGTTTCCGCACTGCACATAAAAAGACGATTAAACTCGGCTCAAACGAGGGCTTGATTAACTCCAGAGTTTCTTTGATGTGGACAGTGACGCTAAAAATAAGCGCAAATAATATTTCGGTGACAAAATCAGATAGACTGGGGAGCACAAACATAGCGTAGCGACGGCTAAAATCATTACGTCATAAGTGATCCTCTGACGTTATACCCTCGTGCGTCGTTGCCCTTTCCCTATTTGTCAGAAACGTCTGTTGACTTGTACTCAGCTTGATTGGTGATTACTATACCTGCGCGAACTTTTATTGAGTTTTCATAAGAAAAAAGGAAAGAAAAGTGGGAGTGGTCAAGAGCCACATCAGTAGAAGTTTCTGGTCATTTGCTGCAACTTCAGGTTCTAGTAAACATGTACATTGACATTATGCAAGGATTTCCTTTTCATGCCACTGCCAAATAAGCTAAATGATTCATTAGGTTAGAATTCCATTTGATTGATCCATTCCAAAGTAAACATACCATTGTCTCAGACCAATAGGAGAATTGGCAAATGTTCAGGGAAAATTAAATTAACCTTTAGTGATAGACTCGACTCTGCAGGTGAATAATAAATGCGCTAGCAGTGGGAATGTAGCCAAACTTTGCTTTTCTTTCTGAAATTTGTCACTATAAAAGTTTAAAAGTACAAGAGACAAAATAGATGCCAAAAATTTAAACTAACTCTGCGTAACATTGTAACCATGACGTCATTAAAATGTCTGACGTCATGGTTGCCAAGGGCTGCTTGGATACAGGCTTGAGGATGTTGTCCTGTCAGAATGGGTCAGATTTGTATTATTTTGTGTTATTTGTCAAATTAACTGATAGATCTGCATAGTTTTGTATCAGTTTGAACTAAGGAGATAGATGTGTGTAAATGGCCTTCACTTTCTCAATCCATGAGAATTTTGAAGAATGGCAGACGGATACCCGATAATAAATTGTAACGTTTCGATTTTTATCGCTCGTCTTGTTATTGATGCTCCCACAATGACCGTCCTTATACCTAAATACTGTACAGATATTTTTGTTTCTTGTTTTTTTTGTTTTTTTGTTTTTTTTGCAACTTTTATTTTAAAAATGTGTGAAATAAAAAAAAACTGAAAGGTCATTGAACAGGGTTGCCATGGCACAGGGAAATGCTGAATTTTGATGTTAAACTTTTCTAGACAGGAAAAACAGGGAATTGGCCCGGTTTTAAAAATTAAAGGATGTACCAGTACCAGGGTTATAGTGAGATGTTTCTATTATCTTTTGACTTTTGTAGTAAATTTTAATTTGGTGAACTCTAAAATGGAATCAAGTTATTGTGATTGTAGTTCACAGGTGATTGCTAGTGGTATAATTTCATCTTGATTGGAGTGTGGAAATCCTGTTGAAGGGTAGATCTCAAGTTTAGGATTACGTATCCTTTTTTTCATGCGATAGGTTTTCGGACAAAAATATCCATTGCAAACCTATGCGTATGAAATTGAGGTCTCGCCAGTTTCAAAACCAGGCCCACAGAATCTTAGTGCTATATAACAAATGACCATTGCCTTCCTCAAAAGCAAAAGACTGCAGTGCAGCTAAATTCCGTTCCAGGAAAAACCTGGAGTACTTATGAAAATATTGATTGAGATAAATGGAGGTCCCCCACTGAAGTTGTTGTCAGAAAGTGGAAATTCCTTCCAAATCATGCTAATTAACCAGGTTAAAGTTGAGTTAGAAGTGTTCCGTGTTGCCACCACACGGGAAGCGACCAAATGTAAACCAGTTCATCACAGTCATGTAGAATTCTATATTTGGAATTCAATTTACTTTTTGATTAAAATGAAATGGACAACATACAAGGGTCTGTTATTCTTTATTTGACACTTATTTTATTTTATTGGATGTGTGTGTCTGTCTGTCTGCCAGTCACATTGTTGACTCTATTTGAAAATAGAGTCAACAATGTTTTCTTCTTGAGAAATGTTTTCTGTTGCAATGTCTAAAATTTACAAATCATTATGAAGCTATAGTACGGTGTTTTTGAAATACTTTTAAAATGTCCCTGAAGTGCATCTCATTTTGTATCCTTACAGTAGACTGGCGCACAACTTTCCGAGATTGACTTATTTTCGTTACTTAGATTGTAACACGCACGGTCCGCATACATACACACCTCGCGTGGACTGATCGATTCGCACCTCCAACTGTTTGCGACAGTCCTGGAAATGTTGCAATCAATGCCACAAATTACTGACAACTTTCACATCAATTCTAATTGATTCCCCATTCATTGATCTTGATTTTCTTCCCTATATACTCCAGAACTGACTATTGCAGTTAAGTATAAATTTGAGAATTCAATATCATATTCCCATTGGTATGCAAAGTAACTTAGAACGTTATGTACTTTACAACTGAATATTTTACCTTAGAAGTGATGAATGATATGGGACGTGTTTTAATGGAGTAAATTTAGGGTCTTTATATAATTGCCCACGAAGAATTCAGTCACGCGTATTTGTTCATTCTGGGAATTCGAAACTAGCTTAATTTGTCCTTCACTTTTGCCATTTGAAATGATTTCCCATAACTATGGAAATAATAAGTTTGATGTGCAGCCCACTGGATCCAATGGGACGTTACGGTTTCATTTTCCTCGCAGATTCAGCAATTCTCAGTTGTGGAAAAAAATTGTAGCAATGGCTCGATCGTGGCACAGGGAAAAATTAATTTGCCGCAGTGCGGAGTTTCTCAACTATAATTAACGCGCCGCCGACAAACGCGGTGAAAATAGTAGGATGTCCGCTTAGATTGTTCCTTCTGCAAAGGTAACTCCTTCATTATCAGGAGGGACGTCTTTCCACTCCGGATAATATAGCTCAGTGTTGTCACAGGGAACTGTCAAGAATGGTAAAAGGCCCATTTTGAAATGTTCGTCTAAACGAACGTAACTTGCTGAGAACACAGGAACACCCTGCCACATTACCTTCACCCAATGGTCAGCAAATTGAACACCTTTCAACCGCTCACATCTAAATGTCTTCCCAAACTAGCTCCCACAGTAGTCTTATTGGACTTCAGATTTAAAAGATTCGGATGTAAATTTCATTGGATCTGCAGTGCCATACCTGCTATACTGTTAGACGGTGTTTTGAAGGCATCCATGCAGCCTTATGTTTGCTAAACAAGCAAAACGTATTCGTGAATTAATGCAGCTGCCTTAGCTTCATTACTCATAAATTTAATTGTTACACCGGCAGTTAAAATGATGAGCTTTAATATTTTGAACAAATTACCTCCTTGTTTAGTAACTTTAAACTTATTAGTGATATTTATAAAGATTTGGATGGAAAATAGATACAGTGGAAGGCTTTTCACAGGTGAATAGTTCTTCTTTGGTCGAATGTGTCTAAAATTTTCACAAATTGAAACAAATTAATGAGAAAATTGCCAGATGACGATATATTAAAATGTCAGATATAGAAGTGGAAATTGCTCGCATTATCAGCGAAATATTGACACCAACGATGATATGAACTATTAAATATTAATGTGACGTATTGAGTGTTTGATTACTTTATCATGTTAATTAACGCAATCAGTAAAAATTGTTTATTTACGACGGTTGAAGGAAGTTGCTCACAGAGACCACTTTTCAATCTCGTCCTGCATTACTGTTGAACATACTTTGGAAAGTTGCCGATATTTCAATAAGCCACAGTTGGAGAGTCAAAGGCTTGGTCTGGCACTTCCAATAAATGTGGTCATTTAATAGGGAAAACAAAACAAATCGGGGCGAATATTTACAACATAAAAGTCAGATTAAACTTGGTTTCTTTGAAGCAAAGCTAATGAGACACAACACTTAGATACTCTTTCCTTGAAAGTCTTATAATTAACTCGAATGGCCTTGAGTGACCGTGACCTTTCGCAATATGACCTTGAGCTTAACCAGGTTCACCAACACTTAGACACCTGTCATGTCAGAAAATGTCAAGACAATAAAAATGTGGTTCTTGGTGAGTTGTTTTCAATATACCCGTTCGTAATTAATTAAACTAATTTTTGAAAAATTGAATCTTTCACGATTGAAGGGAAACATTCAAATGTGATGAAATGAATTTACGTCTCATTGTAATTTCTTTGAATTCCAAGTGAAGTTCATAATTTATCTGCTTCAACTTCCGAACGATAAATACCCAAATTTAATCAATTACTCCGCCAAACTTTGAGCCAAATTTGATGGTTATTGTGGTTACTGCACAAATGACAATGAAAGTTGGAAATGATTAAACATTATAGTCACTTCTCATAGCAGTGATCAATCAAGTTAACACTAAAACTTTCAAATGAAAAATGAGACATGTCACTTTTGAAATATTGCCTGAATAGCAAAAGTTGAAGATTTGAATAATTTAGAGGAAGGACTGTTAGCCAATATTTTATGCATGTTATATTTACTTTTTCCTTTTTGAAACTTAATGAAAAATACTAATATGAAATAAACATGTCAGTCCAAAGAACTTGACGCCAGAATTGCGTGTTAAGGTTTAGATGTATCATGATAAATTGAGAATCAGTAAATCTTGAAAGCACAAACAAATGTAATTGAAAATGGTAAAAGCTAGAAGTACGCAGTTTGACTTATATGGTCAACTTTTCTCAACTGTATTGCTGAATGATTTACAGTTGGACAGTAACGATTGTGTTTTCGCACATTTACACGTTCATTAAACACAGTTTTTCAGATAATGACAATTTCTGTAAGATAAAGTGTCAAACAGGTGATAAACTTCTGAAAACTTTGTGGAGAACGTGACTAGAATTGCAGCATTTGTGAGACCCTGCCCTTCAATTTTATCAGAAACGAGACAGTTCCAGGATTTAGTCCCTTTAAAGTGGCTTTGTTAGGAAAATTTAAAGGATCTTGTCTCTCGGTGGTGAAACTAAAATTGTTTTGCTTCAGATGTGTGTTGTTGTTTCTTTTAAAGGATCATCAATTTCTTCCAATCAAAAGAGCGAATAATCAGTTCAGTTGTTGTTGTTTATTCCAGATTTGTATCAGATCACCATGGCGTACGCGTACTGGAAGAGCGAGAAGCGCACAGACCATTCCGTCTTCGATCTGTTCTTCCGCAAGAACCCTTTCCGGGGAGAGTTTACAATATTCGCAGGACTAGAGGAATGCCTCAAGTTTCTCAAAAACTTCCACTATTCGGATCATGGTACGTTTTAAACCTTCGTTGCTCCTCAGTAATGGCATCCTTTTCTTAAATCTTCGTCTTGTGATTATGAAAATGGGCTAAATTGACAACCAAAGTGTACATTTCCCAGAAAGAGAAAGGAAACGCAGACAAATAATACGTTCTTTGACTTGACATGAAGATTCCCCTACCACTACCCTGAGCAGATCAAGAGCATGCACCCTTTCCTACATCACTTTTGTTACCTTGAGAATATATTCGCCAACCATATTCTTCTCATTCCAGATATTGCATACCTACGAACAGTGTTACCTCCAACGACAGAACCCGAATTTTTTGAATATCTGCGTAATCTGAACACGAGCCAGGTGACACTGTGGGCAATAGAGGAAGGCACAGTGGTCTTTCCGAAGGTCCCGTTGTTGCGAATAGAAGGACCTCTTCCCATCGTACAGCTACTAGAAACTACATTACTCACACTAGTCAACTATGCCAGGTAAGAAAATTACACTAGTCAACTATGCCAGGCAAGAAAAGGGGCACTAGTCAACTATGCCAAGTAAGAACAAACACACTAGTCACCATGCGTGGAAAGAAAAATTACACAGATCAACTATGTCAGGTAAGAACAGCTACATGTAGAACAAAGTGAATGTTTTAACTCCGTTGATTTTGATCCCAAAGAAGCGAACATTTGTAGAAACAAACATCAATCAAACCAAGCAAGTAGCAAATTATCATATCATCCTGTCATTATTGTACTTCTTTAATAAAATCGCTTGTTACTGAATAACTTTTTCACTGCAGTTTAGTAGCCACAAATGCAGCCAGGTTTAGGATGGCAGCAGGACCAGAGAAATCTCTCCTTGAGTTTGGTTTGCGGAGAGCGCAAGGGCCCGATGGGGGATTGTCAGCTTCCAGATATTGTTACATAGGAGGTGAGGACAGAACTCAGTGTCTAAACTCATGTTTACAATGATTAGTGCACTGGGAAAGATCGAACTCTTGATTTCTGTATTTCATATTCAGCTGACAAAACGCACAAATATGGTGCAGATAAGCAAATCATCTTAGTGATGGACAATACTTATACTTGTGCTTGTCCTGCGCGCCGCAGTACCAAAGTGTCAATCATAAGCATTTACGCACACCCATACTGCGTTTGTAGGTTTTGATGGTACGAGTAACGTACTGGCTGGGAAACTGTTTGGTATACCGGTAAAAGGCACACACGCGCATGCATTTGTAAACTCCTTTACAGACCTAGATGATATTAAACACACGGTATGATTTCATCTGCATGATCATCTGGGCTGGTCGTATTATTTGGAATTATTTTACTGTTAAACCTGTATCCAATTGAAATGAAACATGTTACTTTTTCAGCATTTGAAAACACGTGACGGCAGTAAAGATGTAGATTTTGTACAGTCATGTAAAAATTGGTTGGAACAGGTGGCTCCTATTCTTGGTAAGTTCTTGTGTTGCAATATTGTCTGAACTGTTCATTTACACAATAGTAGTGCGTGTTGAGGTACTTGAGTGTGGCCTGGAAACGCTTTGAAAATTACAATCAAGTAATATTGCTTTCGTATAATAGGCATATTTATTTCGCATAAACGATTCCACTGATCAGTGCTTCACCAAACTCTTACTGTCACAAAATTTTAATTTATTGAAATAATTTGCGTGTTGGCTGTGGCCAGGCATTGTATTGCACTGCCAGTAATTCAGTCATTCCGTCAGATTGTTTTCGTGTTTCCAGGTGTCCCAGCAAGCGAGACGTCACAGGGCGAGTTAGCGGCGTTTATATCCTACGCATTAGCGTTTCCCGAGGGTTTCTTATGTTTGCTAGATACATATGATGTTATAAGGTAAAAACCTGGTAATTTAGTCAAGTAAGAATCATTGCACATTTGTATAAATCGTTTTTCGTTTCGAAATCAAATAAAAATTAAGTGAAATCGAAATAAGTTTGCCATGCTTAAAATTCTATGGGTCAAATATGTGCACAGGTTCAAGAAATACTGATCATCTAATTGCTAATGTCACGTAATTTTACGGGATTTATTTCTTCAATAAATTCAAAACAGTTAATAGTTGTGCCTTTGAACATATAGGAGTGGTATACCGAACTTTTGCGCTGTTGCCATGGCGTTGAACGATATGGGTTACAGAGCACAAGGAGTGCGACTCGACAGTGGTGATTTGGCGTACCTCTCCGTCGTAACCAGGGAAGCTTTCAGAAAAATCGCCAATCAGTGAGACTTTCCTAATTCTTCAGGAAGACTTAATCGTACCAGCTATTTAGTTAATGTTATTTTGAACATTAAATGATGAGTTAGCTAATTCCATCATAAAATTATATTGTGCATTGTCTGGGTTAAAATTCCATGATATGGCCTCCCACTTAGCTGGTATTTAGATTACTCTTGTTTTATTGCAGTATACTTTTCGTTATTTCATCTTTAGCTCAAGCCGTATTAATTCACGAACCATTTATTTCCTCATTGTTCCAGCTTCAACCTCAGTTGGTTCGAGAAATGCATAATTGTCGCTAGCAATGACATCAATGAAGATACAATCCATTCTCTAAATCAACAGGTATGAACTAAAGAAAATTGACGAAAAATTTGAGAATTCTCTTGCGATGTTTTGAAAACTATTGTTCCCAGAAATATTTGCAAGGTTGAGGTCCACTTCTTTTCAGTCTGCCGAAAAACTTTCTGTCGAACACAGTTGAAATATGAATTTACTTTTAGTGGAACCCCGATTTTCTCCGAGATCTCGCATTACTTGATCTGTACCCTCCCCCACGAAGGGTAATGCTCTTGATATTGTCTGTGTCAACTGCATGTGGCAGTGGCATGCATGTCAATGTACATGTTCTGTTATTAGATTCCTCCCTGATATATTTTGCAATTTTATTATACAGTAGAAAATCTTGCAAATATTTTGTGTCCGTAACGATAGAATTTTGTCTACTTCACCAAGATTTTACTATCCGACTGAAATACATTTTGCAAGGTCCTTCAGTTAAAATTTCAATACATTCAAATAAATACTGTCTACCCCACTGGACCACTATTTATTGACTGTGGTGAAGTGGCGTCTTTGAGGTATAATACTGTCAGTCGAAACTGCTACGATGAGAGCTTAAAATGCCAATGTTAGCTGTTCGCGTAAAAACAGTAAACTTTCTGTGTTATTTCCTTCGCATTTTGTGCACCTTTGCATGTTTCTGCATAGATCCACCTACTAACAATGCTAATAACACAAAACACGTAGTGTGCATTATAATAATTGATCGTTTTACTTTGTGGATAAAGTTAACCATAGCTTTTACTGTTTTCCATGTTAATATTAAGAATAGTGATTTAGAAGTAAATATTTAAGAAAAATAAGTATCTTGATCGGCCAAACACAAATGAAATGCTAAATACGTTAAATACAGATAATTCTAAAAGCAAAAGAAACATAAAATGGGCGATATTGTTGCACTAGTTAAGTTTTCCCTTCCCGTCACCTTAAAAATCCGCGCATACCTACAAGGGCGTCTGCCCGTTATTGTCGCCAGAGATGAAAAATCTTTTTCTGCAAACTCTGAACAAATAATCCTTTGGAGACAATAACCAAACTATATTTTCCACTTTTTTTCTCTCTTCTTGGTCACTCTGTCTTGTGTGAGGTCACTCTTGAACAACTTAAAAGTAAGCACCGTTAAATAATCGATGTTGTGCTTCCAAGTTTGATATCTGCACTGTACGCAGCAGACGTGGACTTGCTTTGGGCGTCCACCTTTACATTTAGACGCTAGTTAGTTGAAACAGACCAGGTGGATCTCTTGTGCGTCCCAAAGCAAAGTCCACAGTGATCTTGGTGGTCATAATTCAATACATGTCAGACATTGATTTTGAAAGGTTTGAGAAATTTATTTAAGCTTTATGGGTGATTTAATTGAAGCATCATGTATTGGAACCACATAAAGCACTTACTTAGACCTATGATCTTAGTCTATAGTACAAAAGTGTGAGCAATGTTTTTAAATTTGTCTTAGATATGTTGCTCGTGTAAATTTCTTTGCTCAGTTCACTTATTTATTGTGCAGAGAAATTTGTGTGATCGATATATTTTTATCATTTCCGGAATCAATATATTTTTGATTCTGCTAATGTCAGCAGAAGTGTTGCAGTTAAGTTGTTAGAAATAATTGAATCCTAAATATTTAATGTGAAACACTTGTATGTCATTTTGTACGAACTGTTCCCCACAACCAGTCCTAGAAAAAGCAAAGATTCCATATTTTGAGCAGATGAAATACATTACATTGGTGAAATACGGATTGATTCAAAGTAACCGACCCAACCAATACTGAAAAGAGAAGAAAAAGAATTCTAAAGCTTCCAACTCCACGAAATCAATATATGGGATAATTGTAATGCAATTTACATCATTTGAGGCTTGCACTCAACGGTTTATATCCAGGTGAGAAGGGAACGTTCAGTGCTTCAGATTTAGTATTCACGGTTACGATATCACAGCAGTTCTGGTGCGAGCTTAAATCTTTAGTATTCAGCGCAGCACTGCATGTGAAACAGTAGTGTACAGAAAATGACCCTCTGTTCTGATGCAGGCCCGTCACTAACATCTGTAAATTTACATTTCTTGTCCCCACCATGTACATGGCTAAACAAAGGCAGTTACCTGTAGCCCAGAGTGTGTGGGGGAGGGCATGGAACATTGGATTATGCCCATAGAGTTGGATGCAGTGCTCTTTGGTAAACACGCATCTAACTCTATGGTTATACCAGAGAGGAACAAAAGATGGGAAACTATATTGAACTTGAAGGGGAGGGGGGTCTGCAAATGAAGGATGATATTGACAAGAATGAGTGCAAGCTGCAAATGTAAAGTTGCAAACGACATTTATGTACATGAAGCAAAAGGAGAAATGAATATCGTAGTTTGCAACTGGTGTGAGCATTTCTGTACCTTCTCTATGCACGCTGCTCAGATGTTCTCCGTCCTGCAGACTGGATACTTGGCTTCCGTCCAGGTGAGCCCCCCGCATATCCATGACTACAACATTAAATAACAAATGACAGAGAAAAGCGCGTCTAACTTATGGTCAAAAAAGAAGGGAAACTGGGGAATTGGGAAATGTGAATTGGAAGAGCAGAAACAAGAGTGGCCCATCAAGCAAAAGTAGTGGAAACATATTTTGCTACTCAAATCGTATCAGAAAGATTTTAAACACGGTGTACTTAACCTGCCTTGTTTGGCTTTAATCTTAGAAAAAGAAACATTTGTATTAGAAATAGTATAGTCCATAGAGTCTTGCAGCTTTTGGTTTTTACACCAATCGCCAAAATGTTATATTAACCAAATAAAGTTCACATGTACTGATATTTGTGTGTAGTTGTTGATAGTTCAAGGTTTCAGCTGCAGAGGTCAGCAGC
>JBCAUG010499867.1:0-15235 GCA_038406175.1 Haplosyllis leylae
TTCATGCATTTAAATGGCCTCCTATTCAGAGATCACACCCATTCATAGTATTGTCTTCTTGATAGCAATTCAGTGGACGGGATTTCCAAAAAATAATCACCTTGGGTTGTGCATTCTCTTCGAGAATGCCCTCCCCGTGGTGATTATTTTTATAAGAATATTCAGCTGCCAAATACAAAGCTACATGTGTTTTGTCGACATAATTACACATTAATCTAGTTCGCTGCTTTAACCCGGTTATTAACACAACATGTTATTAATCATGTCTCCTTCCAATCTCATCCGAGTTTGTAAAAGGTCAATTGTCGCTGATCAGAATTTTCGTTATTCATTGTTCGCCTCCAGAACCATTGATTCCACTCCAGAAGCGTGTGCAAGTCAATAATATGAAGTCTTTCATTTCATTTCAACATATGCTGTCTTTGGCTTTAAATGAAAGACATACAACCAATGCGATAGTTCTAATTCAGACGACTGGAGAAGCGGGTTTCTTTTCTTTGAAAACGACCCTGAACTGGATGTACGAATTTATCAATTATAAGGAAAAGCAATGTTTTCATGTACCCAAATACTTATCGGTAATTGCAAGATTAAATTTTACGGGTCCAATTTATTCTAGCAAAATGTATGCGTGCATATGCGTGCAGACTGGAAAAAGAATCGATTTTCAGAAACTTTAGACAGATACTTCCATTTAATATGGAAAGAAATCATAAAATAGTTGTGACTATTGATTGGCACATAAATAATTCAGGACAATGCTGCATGTTCTAAATATACACATACATTTTAAATACCACAAATGACAGGCTTTTCTATTGATGGTACTTTGCCAGAAAGCTTCTATTAATGCTGTTTGTTTTAGACATTAATTAAGTTTTAATTTGAACAATATAAATAAACAAAACATATCCAGTCGTGCTGAGCAGCAACCACGTCTATTGCTGACGCCAAAAAACTATGGATTCAACAAGTCTTGTAGCCATCAAGTGAGAATTTCGAAATGAACACATCATAAACATGTATCGAATCGATAATTATAATATTTCACTCTCCCCAAGTAATGAAGCAAATTCTTACCCGATGTAGTAGGTCCTTGTTGTGTACAAGTTGTACACTGGTGTAATTAAAGTTCCTGTCTGCATTCCTGTCTTTGTAGCCTTGCTTGATAACCGGTAATATATCCTGCTGGAATTCCCGAGACGTAATGCTGATCGACTCCAGTAATTCTGTATCGAAAAAGAATAGCAAATTTCTGTACAATGACCAGTTTTAGGAGACAAACGCGACATACCGTCAAAAGTAATAGGACAAAACATATGACTCACTTTTATTTCCAAACCTGAACATGGCTTGGCTGATGTGATCAGGTAACCATGTGAACATTTCAATTCCGCTAGAAGTAATATCATCTCATTGCTTCAAAATACTACATCTGATATGTGCCGTGTGTCTACCACTACAGAATTATGCACAAAATGAAAATGTCTTCGATCAGAAGGTTTCAGGGAAAACGTAAAAGGAATCGAATCTAAAAGCGCTCTTTAAAAGGCGTTAACAACATACTTTTTTTGTCACTCGACTTTTTTCTCTTGATACAGCTTTGTTCCTGTTCCAAACTGAAACTTTTCCAAGGCCAGGGTAAACTTCTTAGATCTTACGCTAATATCTACTAGGCAATTGATAAATTCTAGCTGCACCCCTGAACAGTAACTTACACAAAACAACTATTGACGTTAAAAGGCTGGCAGCATTCACAATGTAGCTTTTGAAATCCACACTGGCAATCCACATTAATAACTGTACCAAAATGCACATCAAGCTTTAGATTAAAGCGACGCGCAAAACAAACTACAAATGCTTACCATACCATTTGGAATTATTTGTGTTTAACATAATGTTTACGGATCGATATTCCCCCCGGATTTGTTTCAGCCGTTACAGCATCCACCAAATACAGTAAACTGTCAACAGGTTGCCTGCAGTAACTTAAATACGTTTCCAACACAAACATGAACGAAATAACATGATCACAGGCACGTTGCATTCACAATAATGTATTCCTTTTTATGATTGTCATTATTTTTCATAAAAGAAACAGCAATTACTTGTTGACACCGTACATGTACGATAGATTCTGTTCAGAACTTGTGGTGATGATCCAAAGACAACCGCAGAAGAACCAATGAATGAACACTGATTAGTAATTAGGAATGCAGGAATTTTTTAAAACTTAATTAGGAATGCAGGAATTTTTTAAAACTTGCTGCAAATACTGGAAATGTGAACAACTCCCTGACGCCAATAACATAATTTTTTTTCAAATTAGGCGACACAAAACGTTGTGTCTATCCACATCACTTTTTCTCTATTTTCCCCTCTTCCAGAAAAAAAAATGGTTGGTCACGATTTTGACACAACTTTGTTACTTTTGTAACGCAATGCCAATAATGAAATTTTATACCATTTTTTTTAAAACAATTAATTACAACATGCCGGTTTGGAACAGGATATCCACATATTTCTCTTGTTCATACATAATGTAGGTAAATGTTACACTTGATTCAGTCTGGTAAGATCTGAATAGGACAACTCGGCGCCGTAATATGAACGTTTTTATTCACCAATTGTGTTCATAAATGGAAGCTCCATTCAGAAACAGCTTTATGCACAGATATTATATTCCACTGCTCAAAGAACGAACACGAAGTAGCGACTTACGTGTATCTGCCTCCCAAATTACCTCGAAAGGTCCTACACACAATATTGAATTCATATATATATATCTGTATTTTTACCCACCAAATGATGGTATAATGTTCCCTTTATCATTCTGGTGGATTATTAGTGCAGTGTTCACATGCAGAACAATATCATAGAGGAAATCCATAACAGCGGGAAGTCCCATTGTCTTGGTAGAACATTCTTTTGCCAGAATGCCCTCGAGACATTATTGTTCTCAATTGGCAATTAGTTTAAGGACCTTCATTGTTGTGGCCAACAAAAGACACGCTCACTGACCAAAGGTCACTGTACTGAAACAAGCAAAGCACGTGGTGACATAATGAGAGAAAATTTCACATACATTTCATGGTTGACCTAGGTCATTTTTTTTGACAACAAATACCAGTTGCAGTGATTAGATTTTTTAACAGGACGTAGCTGACACTGTCCCCGAAATATTTCACTGTATAGGGTACCTTGCATTCACTTCGGAAAGCCATTAAAATTAGATTTTCTAAATTTGAAAAAAATCGCGAAAATTTTACCTCATGACCAGCCTCGTTCTGAACATCAACCCAGCATCTGTCAACCAATAGGAAGGCTCCAATCTGATCACATGACAACAACAAGGAAAGTTGAACAAGAAGGCCATGGTGGCGTGTAGTCAAAAATCCGATTATTTGCACCCAAATTTAGGATACTTAAATGCATCGTACAGCCAAAAAATCAATGTCTGTGAGGTGTTCGTGACTTGAGCAAGAAGATGCCATGCTGTTTGAAGGCTTTGCAAGTACTTATCCGCAGTGAAATATTCCATTGGAATGAGCCATTAGATCTAGATCTGGATTGAAATCCAAGCAAGCCAGAGACACGTCCTTTCATCACAGAGTCTACCACAAAATGAGCCCTTTCCCACCAAAATACCACGTGGTAGGACTGCACTGAGTAGAAATATACATAGTAATTGTCTTCAAAAGCGCCTGCCAAAATCAATCAAGCAGGAAGACACCATCACAATGGACTCCGGGGTAAGCCTTTCATTCATGCATTTAAATGGCCTCCTATTCAGAGATCACACCCATTCATAGTATTGTCTTCTTGATAGCAATTCAGTGGATGGGATTTCCAAAAAATAATCACCTTGGGTCGTGCATTCTCTTCGAGAATGCCCTCCCCGCGGTGATTATTTTTATAATAACAGCTGTGGCTTAAATCATCTCCGACCTTCTCGACTTTCAAGGCCTGGTCTTACCCCTTGCCCAGTTGACTTTTTTGGAAGTTTCCACTTGGGCCGCATTTCTTTATGCCAAAAGAAAACTGGTGATCGCTACAAGTACCGAATCAACAATTTTTTATTGCACATGCAGCTGATCAAGGATTTAATAAATACAATTCTGGTTTCAAGAATAATGTCCAGATAAGAGATGTCAAGTGCAGGATTTTGCACTTGACAGAGCTTGTCTGTTAGGTTAAGCTGGATTTCCTGCCTGGCAATGTGGCCATGAAAGGTTGCTGCAAGTTTTTACATAATAGGGGTTGTATCGATTATCATTCAAAGATAAATATTACAGTCGTTCGAATTCGCTTCCGATGTGGCAAGGGAAAGATAAAAACAGATGAGGGTCCCAATTTTCCGAGCGAGAAAAATTGTAGTAAATTTCCAGGCATTTTTCATTTTTTAAAGTGAATTACAAATTGTTTTGAATCGAAATCTGAATTTTGAGGGTGTTGCATCCGCCCAGCCTCAAGACAGGAAGCCAAAAAGTCTAGGTTTCTTACCACTTTCTAAAATTGTCATCAAAAGGACAACATTCCAGGAGTTTTACAAGTTTCCAGGCTTACTTTTTTTCCCGGCTATTCGATCCTTTTGTGGATGGGGTGTTCAGCAACTCTCATTCAGTTGCCACTTTTCTTCACATGCTGTGACAAGGCAAGTCTGACCATTTTTTTTACCATTGTACATCACAGCCCAAGTAAAATTGAACGAGTATGGATCACCTTTTCATTGTAGTACCACACCTCAATTGAATTGTCTCATAATTATGCCTTCTCAATTGACTAGTCTTAAAATGACCAGAGCACTGCTGGATTCAGGGTCCCCCCAGACTGTTTTTAAGTAGATATTCTATTATTATCGAGGGGTTTTGGCAAAATAATATGCTTGATATTAGTTCTGTACGGTTACTATTGGATCTAGATCACTGTTGAGTGACACAATCTTTTGTAACCGTGCCGTCCTGACTCCTCACCGAAAACACTGCGCTTGTGCATTCAATGTACGATATCAACCTTGGAATACCTCAAAACACAAAGTCGGTACAAAATTAATAAATCCCATTGATGCAATGGGTATAACTAAATAGATTTTGAACATAGAGTCTGGTCCAATTAAAAAAAATGGACTCAGATTTAGCTGGGAAGCATGGTGAACGTCAAAAAGTAGGTCATAACCAACATGTAAATTATTACCTTTCTTGGCCTTTTTCTTCTTGGGAATTGTAAACTGCTTCAGTGAGTCTAGTTCAAAAACTTTATCATCACCATGGTGGTCTCTCTGATCCCCTTGCACGGCTTCATCTTCTATCGTCACCTCAGCATTTTCTGACGATGTACTTCGTCTTTTCCTATCATGAACTCCCACGGATTCAGTGGCCTCCAAACTCTCGGTCTTTGAAAGTCGATCGTGCACAATTACATTGTTATCTTTTGCCTGAGCATGCCCAGATCTGTCATCAATGGACTTTTCTTGTCTAAACTTTAAAATATCGAATAAATTTGACATTTTTTGTATAAAATATGAAGCATTTTATCTTTGCTTTCTCTACATGGCGGCCATGTGTGTTTATTAGCCAATAGAAAGAACGAATAGGCGAATTCGCCATGCGGGTCACATACCGAACAGTTTTTCTTACATGGAAAGCGAATGGCTCTTTAACTTGAGGTATCCTGGTTTCTTCAGTGTGGATAATCAATTTTGTTCTTTATAAAATCCGCCGGATGAAAGGGGTTGGGGGGGGGGGGGGGTCGCCATTTTAACAGGTGATCAGTGTCGCCAGAAATGTTGGTTTGGCTGCATTTGATTAATCCAGTCACGGTTGAGCTCGGGAACACGCAGTGCTGGTGATTTAAAAAAAAATCAGAGTGAAAGAATGCCAGAATGGCACCTGCTGGCTTGTATGGCTATTATATCGTCCTCAGAAGCATGGCTAATTATAATATACAAAACCTGCTGGAATCTGCACCCCCCCCCTTGTTATGTTATCCAAGTAGTGAGGCACTCTTCTTCTGGAATTCCATTGCCATCATCATCTTTATCTCAGTACACATACTTCTTCAGTAACCTGAAGAAAGTGCTCCGTCCTTCGACTCCTGCAATCTGCCTTGACTGTTGAAAGTATAGTGAAAACTGTATTATAGACATTCGAGTAAATAGTTTGGTCCTGTCCCTATCTAGCTGTGTGTTACTCAATGTTATATGTAATTATCTAACCTTACATGCAGTTACTTAATTACTTGTAACTGCTGTTAATTAATTGTGTTTACCACTAGATGGCACCACATAGGCAATATTCGCCATCCTGAGATGTGGTGGAACCGGATCAAAGGCACCAAGTGGTCTTTCACAGTCTGGACAGGGACAGCAGGCCACGCATTGCTGCAAAGACACTCAATGAATTCTGGTTAAATATTCATTTATTCTGGATAAGTGTGATCTTGAGTATTGTTCTCTATTCTACCTACACTAAGGCCCAATGTACCTTAGTATGAATTAGTTAAAAAATTAAATTGTTCGCAGTGCTCTCATCCATTTTGTTCATTTTTCTGCACCATGCTCTCTGTCCCTCTATTCTATTAATTTTGTCTGTCTAATTGAATGTTCCATATTTGCACTTTTTTTGTCCTTATTCTGTTTCATGGATGAACACATTATATCATACTTGTATGTACACTAAACTTTTTTCACGTGTTTTTTTGCAACCTGCACCATTCTAATTGTCTAAAAACTAATTATTATTCGGGCTGCATTTTCCTAAAGCATGCATTTCTTGCAGCACTTCTATTGTTCTTTACTGCTTGTTTGTGGTCTTTGATCACCATCTTTTTCCCTCTCTTCATCTGCCAGGCTGTTGTCCTGTGTTCTGACTGTGCCGTTTGACCAATCTATATCCACACTTATCTCCATGCTGTTTTCCAGGTTTGGTAAAGTTATTGCTGGCAGTGCTGAGTTGCTGTGCCACTCTTGTTCATCTGAGCTGTCTGTGATATCTATCACCTTGACTTCTTTGGGCGGTGTGGTGACCAATTTAGTTTTCTTTCTAGACAATCTTGAATGTTGTCTCCTTGGCATCCTAACTGCTTCAGTTTTGAGGATGAGCTTGTATGCTTCTACCTTGGGAGCTGCTTCTTTGTTGTCCATCTCAGTTGTCTCTCCCATGAAGACTTTTACCTCTTTCTTTTTGTTGATTGTGTTTTCATTTTGAATTGATGAAGTGCATTCCACTACTTGAATATCTTCATCACCCCTGATGTGGTTTTCTCGATTATTGCCACTTCGTTGCTTTCCCCAATGTGCATCACATTTTTGATTACTTGGTTGTGCACCTCTCTAATTTCTTGCTCAATCTGTTCATGAGGAATTGCTATGACCTCTTCTTGTACCACTACTTCTTGTGGATTCTCTACGGCCACTTGTGGTATGACCACCATTGGATCTGGAACTAGCTCTTCACCTGTTATCTCCTCTGGTACATCTAATGGGATTTTGATGGATACTTCTGGTATTTGTAACAGAATGTTCTCTTCAATGTCCATTTCTTGTAATGCTAGTTCGTCATCAATTAACTTGTCAATCTTGTTGCAAGGTGAAGTACTGTGACCATCACTGGATGATCCATCATCTTTCTAAAATATTCTCTCCTGTCACTCTTCACCTGACTCATCTGTAGAGAAGCACCTACTTCCTCTGCTTTTTCTAGTGTGTTTTTTGTTTGCGTACTTGAATCTCCCTGCGTATATGTTGCAGAGTTTTTTAGTGAGCTCTGCTGCTGTCTTTGGGCTGGGATCATCTGCCTCAATTGTGGCCACTGTTATTTCTTCGTCCTCACTCTCATTGTCATCTCTGTTTTCAATTCTTCTTGCCCTGCGGGCTGCTGCAGTACATTGGACTTGAGGTAATTGGTCCTCTTTGTAGTTGTCTGCTTTTGCCAGGTATTGCACCATCACCTTTTCTATGTGGTCTTGTTTTGGTATTTTTTCTTTGATGCCATCCATTTCTAACTTCATCGGAAGCCCCTTCTCTCCTTTTACCAGATACTCTAGTAGAAAGAAGTGACAGAGGTCTCTGATCACTGGCGACATTTCGAATTCTGTGACATCTTTTTTGGCACACTTCTTCTTGTAAAAAATTTTCATCTCTCTTCTGTGTTGTCGGAATCTTGGGCTCACTCGCCACCTGATGGTTTGTGTAACACTTCTTTTTGCAGAGCATGCTACGGTTGTAAGCCTTGGAGTTGTGTCTTGTCCCACTGGCTTCATCACCAGTCTGTCATCCAGTTTGTCAATTTTGAACATGTTGAAGTCCGGGACTAGGTCAAGTGCTTCTGGATGAATCAAGGTGTTCTTTTCTTTGTATACTATTTTTAGTCTGTGGAATGTCTTGAAGACTGCTGTCTGGACTTCTTTGGTTTGTACATCTGGAACTGTCTGTGTTATTATGCTCCTGTTGTTATCTCTAGCACTGTGTTTGATGATGCATATGTATTTCTCTTGCTGCTTTCTCCGCTCTCTTTTTCTTGTCTCTATATCTTCGGAGCAATGTCATCTTGTGGATCATGGAGCTGACCAATTTTCTTCTCTCCAGGTTATGTCTAACTAGTTCTCATTCATTTTGTTGTGGGTCCAGGAATAGTCTACTTTCCCAGTCCTTGAATTCTCTAATCAGTCTTATCTGTGTCAACCCAAAGGGATATACTACTGGCAACACATGTTTGATGATTTCAAATTGGTCTGGGAAATATCTCTGCAGTACCATGTGGTGTGGGTGGCCTTCAGCAACTCCTTCCCTTTCAATCACATTGTGTGACAAGAACTTCAGTCGCTCATCTGTCCAAGTTCTGGCTGACTGCTTCACTGTTTTGTGTATCTGTTCTGGTGTCAGTGCAGTCAGTGCAGTGCAGTGCAGCTGATTGCACATAAGCCTCATATGCAGTACTCTTCACAGACCACCTGCCATCAAAACGCAAAATTGTGGGATCTCCCCCTTCTAGTGATTCCTGGCTCACTGTCCCTTGTCTGAAGGAATGGGGCACTATATGTAATTTACGCCACTCAGTTTGGAGCAGGCAGCTGTCCAGCAAGTCCAGCACTGCATCTCTATCTGGAGGTCTGCCATCATATCTGCAGAAGAATGTTGTGGCGTCTGGCCTCACTGCCATATATGTTTCTATTGTTCCTTGTATATAATCTGGTAGTTTTTCCCATGCAACTGTGTGATGTTTCACATGTTTCCTGAATTTTGCCGATTTGTCTGACAGGAAAGCTGCTGACACACCTTTGTGTGATATTCTCACTGTGTCTGATCGCAAATTGTGGCTTCTGCTGAGGATTACCTGTTTTGCCTTTGTTTCTGAAAACTCACATATTCTCATGGAAAAAGCCCAGGCTAGAAGGAACATTGTTTTTGCCAATATTGCATTGTACCCCCTCAACACTATGTCAGCTCCTGCACAGAGTTGGTTGAGTAACTCTCTTGTAAATGGCAGCTTGTCGTCCTTTATTTCTTTTCCATTGTTTTTAGCATACAAGTACTCCAATTTCATTTGTTCTGACATGGGCTGTCCAATGTCTTTACCAATTTGACAAATGGCATTCCATTGTGCTTCTAGAGTTGAAATAGCATAGTGCTTGTCTTCTAACCTCTCCAGAAATGCACTGATTTGATCTTCATCCCATATACATGGGAACTGATAGTCCTCACATGCCTCTTTGTAGTTAGCTATGGTGTGGAATCTCTTGCATGACCAGCACAATATATATAACTCCTGTGGTCTTTAATTCCTATCATTGTCAGCGCTGTTATCGCTATGATTGCCAGCTCCTTTGTAACTGGTAGCATTGATAGATCGTTCATGTTCACTTGCCTTCTTGGCCTTCTTACTTCTGTTTCATCTATATCTATTTCTTGGTCATAGTTAAGTAGTCTGATAATGGCTTGTAACTCTCCATTTGGGCCCAGGACCACACCAGGGGCCAAATTGATTTTAGCAAAGGCTGACTTGTTCGCTTGATTTGGTCACTTTTGGTATTCAGAATTCCCTCTGTGTTTGGCTTTGAGGAAGATCTGAAATTGTAAGCAGGTTTTTGTTTTGTCTTAGTAACATCATGGCTGCTGGTATATCAGCTTTCATATTATTTATGAAAAAGCAAGTTGCCTTGTTGTCAGACCAGAGGATTATGGATTCCCCCTGCAATTTGTGTGCCCACACTTCAACTGCTGTTATGATTGCTAAAAGTTCAAGTAGTGCTATGTTGGGTCTGTAGCCGCCTTCAAACAGAGATGTGTCCCACCACATCCCCTGACACCATTCTCCTCTGAAAAAAACAGCCCATCCCCATATCTGGGGAACCACTGGCATTGGTGTACAGTTGTATATCTTCATTGTATACCTGCAACCTGTTTAGAAATGGGATTGAATTAAAGAACTTGGTATCGTTATCTGAAAGAAATCTTTTGAACATTTCTAGATTGGAGCATGTCTCATTACACAGTCTTCTGTGGTGTCCCGATTTCCTTTTCTCTCCTGAATTTGTTTTGGTGAGCCTGTAAAGACTTGATAAGTAAACCTGACCTGCCGGCAATGCCTGACATATGAAATTTAGGCTTCCGGCTGCCTTTTGTATTTGCTTCACTGTGACCTTTTTGCCTGCTTTGTGCAACTGCTGCAATCAGGAAATGTGGTCCAGACACTTTTCCCTTTTGGATTCTGGAATGCAAATCACTCTTAACGAAATCTAGAAGTAAGCCTAAGTACTCTAAGACTTGTGTTGGTCCTTAACATCTTATCATGAGCTACTGGCATTCTGATACCTTCAAGGATACTGCAGAACTGTTGCATGAACTCGAGCAGCCTTGGCTGAGAATTGGCAAGCATTGGAAAATCATCTAGAAAATGTGAAATGTAGTAATAATTTGTTTCGTTTGACACTACCCATTTTAGGCAACTCACACATTTTTCAAATATCGCACAGGAGGAAGCTGCCCTAAATGGTAATTGACAATTGATATAAAATTTGCCATGTAATTTGAATCCTAATAGAGCCAATTCGTCCTCATGCATGCTCTGATTCTGAAATGCAAATTGTACATCAATTCTCAAACCCCACACATTGTTGCCCAATTCTACAGCCATGTTTATGACTTCATCAAGCATGTGGTATTTAACTTTGGAATTACATTCTGGGATACAACTATTTACGCTGTCTCCCCCCAGGGATGGCTGAGGTCATGTACAAGCCTCCAATGGTTTTTTCCAGGTTTTGGCACTATGTTTAAAGGGGAAATTATCATGTCTGACAGGGGGGGGGTGTGTTGAAAGGTCTGAGCACATGACCCAGTTTGACCTCTTTGTTTACTAAATTTTGGACTATTTCTGGATGGCACTCACACTCCCTTGAATTGTGCAGTTCTGGGTGTAGTTTTGGTCGTCTATTTAGTGCCAACTTGAAGCCGTTTGTGTATCCATCAATCACATAATTAACAAGTTCATGGTCGGGATGTTCTTGTAAATACATTGCCAGCTTTTGAGGATCCACTCATTGGAGGGGTTTGTAATGACAAGGATTTATGTTTTTGTTTACTAATTGTTTATTATTCACAAAATTGATACATACAGCACTCTTTTTTTTTTAAAAATTTTTTTTGTCTCCCCTGTACTGGGAAGAAGTGTTGATGCTCTGCATTGTGAAAACCGTGCTTGATTTGGTTGTCCCTGTATTGGGATGACTTTGTTGCAACATTATGATTTCAACCTATTTAAAAATAGATGTCTCCCCTGTACTGGTGCAGTATAAACTACTTTTCTACAACTATGTTTGTTTTATGTGATAATGTTTTCATTCTGTTGCATGCATACAGTTACTGTGTCACTTTTGGGCATATAATAGCTTTGTGGTCATTTGCGCCACAAGATTTGACTTTCTCTTTCTTTTTACACATGGCTGACCTTCCTTGCATCATTTAATAATCTGAACAAATACTTGGAAAATTTTCTAACCAGGTGAGATTTAAATAAAAATGGCACCACTTACATTTGAAAGGCTGTTAGTACTCCATGCCAAGTCATGTTATTCCTTCTCTTTTATAGATAAAAGCCAAAATCGTGGTCAAATAGCATCTTAAGCATCATGTTCGTCTTTTTGCTGCCAAGCCTCTTTACTCCTTAAAATATTTCTTCCTACACCACAGCGGTCAGGTACTGGGCTCCAAAATAGACCAAATGCCCCATAGTCAGCCACAAAATAACAATAATCTAAATAAGTTGGAAGTCCTGGAATGCTCCATTAATGCATAGATTTCTTTGTAATTGATTAAAAAATTGAAATGGTTGCAGGAACTTCTTCTTTACTGGTGGCTACCCATGGCAGATTTTGCCTTCTTTCTTGCTTAAATTTGGGTGCAAACAATCTGGTTCAGACCACATCACCTGCCGCACGGCGATCACAGCGCTCAGTGTTTAGTATTCATACACCTGGAAATATTTTGGTTATTGTGGTGAAATATTTTTTGGTTATTGTGACTAGTAATTTATGACATTGAAATCTAATTTCTTTACCATTATAAGCAAAAAAAAACAGTCTTAAATTATTTTTTAAGCTTTGTCAAACATCTGAAAAATATTTTAAAAAATTAAAAAAATTCAAATTTTTCCAGATGTCATTGTCGAAGATCGTGGTCAAGAAGGAGAAGCATGAGTCTAGGCATGACCCAGAAGTGGTACAGAACACTGTTGATGCTGTCTGTCAGGGTGTGCCTGTATGATCGGCTGCTCGGATGTTTGAGCTTCCGAAGACAACAGTCCAAGATGCAGTCAGATGAGGTATCCAATTACATAAAGGTCCGAAGCCAATTCTACTGGAACATGTCGAGGTTTGAATTGCCAACTGGGTTAGTCACATGGCCGACATAGGGTACAGACAAACAAAAGCGGACATCATCAACAAAGTACAGGTCCTCGTTAATGTGTTGGGGCTGAAGACACCATGGGAAAATGGACGGCCATCAGATAAATGGTATCGGCTATTTATGGGCTGCAACAAGCTTCTGCAATATAGGATGGTTTTGGCACTAAGTAAAGAGCGAGCCGGCATAACGTATGACCATCTCTATGCATGGTTTCTTGAATTATGAGGCTACTGTACATCCTTGGGTGAAGTGGATATCTTCGAAGACGCTACATGAGTCTACAATTGTGATGAAACGGGCTTTCCACTGGCCCCTAAGCCCCACAAAGTCTTGGTCAACATCGGCAATACGAAGCATCATTACAGGTTTTGCAAATATGAAGGCCCAAATCACCGTCTTGATCTGTTCCAGTGCTAGTGGCCATTACACAAAACCACTTGTTGTATAACCTGGTGTTCAACCACAAACGAGCTTCGAAACCATTTCCACGAGACATTCGATGAGGGACTCTGGTAACTCGGAAAGTGGCTGGATGGATACGAAGCTGTTTGCCAACTGGCTTAAGAACAGATTTAACGAGTGCTTGAAGAAATGTCACGTCAAACAGCCAGTCCTACTTCTTATAGATGGAGCAAAGGTCCACCTCTCAATAGAAGCATCAGAATTTTGTTCGGAAAATAAAATTATTTTATACACGCTGTATCCGAACGCCACGCATTTGATCCAACCATTAGACCTGGCATTGATGGGTTTGATTAAAAAAATATACAAAGAAGAAATGCAGAAATGGGTAACAGAAAATATTGGAGAATCGTTCGATAAGTATCGGTTCATGGAAGTTTTCAAGCCAACATACAACCGTAGCTGCAACTTGAAAAATGCCATCAAAGGTTTTGAGTCTGCTGGCATCGTGCTGTGGAATCCCGGCAAAGTGAAAACAAAGAAGCTGATTCCTGGGGAAGTGTACAACCCTTCCGAACCATTATCCCTGGTCGAGGCAGATAAGAGCTTTAGCGAACCTGTGGCAAGTACAAGCACTGGTGGTGAAACGAGCAGCAGAAAAGAAGCCAAGAAACAAGTCGAGGAACAAGTCGAGAAACCAGCTGAGAAACCAATGGTTATAAGCATTGGCAAGAAGAAGTTCAAACTCGTTGAAGTCAAAGAAATGAAGACGAACAAAGAAAAGATGGATGAGATATTTGCGGTTCGGAAGCCGAAGAAAGTTTCAAAAATGATGGGATGTTGTATGCCGGGACTACCAGGGTGTGTCTCATCACAGGCATTCCGAGACAAAGTGAACAAAATTGAAGAGAAAAAGAAGGCTAAACGAGAAGCAATCGAGCAACAGAAGGCCAAGAGGAAAGCTGTGGCTGAGCGGAAAAAGGAAGAGAAGAGGAAGGCCATTGAGGCTTGGAAAGCTGAGAAAGCAAAGAAGAAAGGAGGTCAAAAGAAACGGCCAAGATGCAAAGCAAGCAAAGTTATCGAAGAGTTGTCGTCATCGTCCAGCGAAGAAATTGATTATGATGATTCATCATCTGACATGTCCGTAAATGCTGAAACAGAAGAAGAGGCCTTGCTAAACCAATGTGCAGAATGTGGGAAATGTTTTACAAGATCCGAAAGAAACAAGGCAATTGGTTGTGACACTGAATATTGTGGATGCTGGTACCACCCTGGATGCACAGACCTCGATATAGATGGGAAGAATGAGACAGAGATCCATTTGGTAGACTTTGTTTGCAGCCACTGTTGAGGTAAAAATTTGAAATTTTTTAATTTTTTAAAATATTTTTCAGATGTTTGACAAAGATTAAAAAATAATTTAAGACTGTTTTTTTTTTGCTTATAATGGTAAAAAAAATTAGATTTCAATGTCATAAATTACAAGTCACAATAACCCAAAAATATTTCCAAGACCACTCACAATAACGAAAAAGTAGTCCCGACACACCGGCGGCATTCAGAAAAAAACAGAAATTATTGTAGATTTTAAAACTTCGATAACTCCTTTAATAATTGGAATTATGACTTGAAACTTTGTCAGTATATAGAGTACACATAGTAGAACAGATTGATAAAGAGATATATTAGGAAATTAATGGATAATTTAAGCAGGATTCACATTGCAAATAGTGAGTACATTTTCTTTGTTTTTTCTCAGATCTAGGCAGGCATGGCATGCTCATCACCAATTACTTCTCGCTATTTCTTGTTAAAATGGGTTTATGTTACAGGGAAACGAGCTAAAAACTTTGTTGTTGACAGGTTATGGTCTTTTTGTGGTGACTCTGATGATATCAGACTGAATGACAACACTGAAACTTTCTTGAG
>JBCAUG010499978.1:0-15235 GCA_038406175.1 Haplosyllis leylae
GGCATGCTCTATGGTTTTGTTAGTGTCCTCCTGCGCAGCGAACCCCTGATAATCCCAGCCAAGATACACGATCTTCAGAGCCACGTGTCGCGTGTTGTACCTGCAAAATAATAGAGTACCACCTCCATTTATGGCTCGCTCACGCTGACAGAACCGAGACCTAGACTGAGGCAGAGACCGATGAATCGGGTACAGGACCCAATGGCATTGGCCACTGTCTCGGCCTCTGTGCAGTGTGTACTGTTCCACACATTACTATATAACCCAATTTTTATCTGTCTCGGTCTCGGTCACTGTCAGTGTGAGCAAGCCATTACACAGGGTGCCGCTTACAACGAGCAAAGAGATGCAAAGAAAACTGGTCTCTGTAAGACGGTGACGGTGCTTGTAGTAAATCAACATTTTAACATTGCTGCTAATGATTTTAATGCAATGGAATCTGCTTGTTGTAGACGGGCGCTCGTGGTAACCGAACTTGTTGTAAGCGGGACCCATGAGAACAGTCAATGTAATGAGCCCTTAAGGGACGTGTCACCAAGTTTTATGATCTCAAAAAGGAGGTAACCGTTCAATAGAGTGTCCGCAAAGCATGTAACGGGCGAACTGTAAGATCCCTTTTATTTAAGGATTTAAAAGGAATGGTTAGCGAATGGTTGATGAAAATGACTGAATGAAACATGATGGGCTCCACTGTATCAGAACACTGGCAAATCCAGCTTTTTATGAACAGCAGCCCGTGTACATGAAAACTGAAAATTCGGCCGACTGACTGGCCGTGCCATACTTGTTAAAATCAAACGGGCGCTCTTTTCTCGGTTTGCTGCTCTTCTCGTTCTCCTCTTTCACTTTCGCTAGTAGATTCTTGAGCTGCACGACGTGAGCCTGTAGCTGTTGCACCTTCTCCTGCAGATCCTACAAGTATAATACAACCTTCCCTGAGCGACCAGTGATGTCTTGGTGAAAAGGAGGCCGTCAGTGGTAGATCCAGGAATCTTGGATTTCCCAGAAAAGGACGCAAATCCCTAAGGGGGGGGTTAATATTTGACCATTTTTTTCGGAAAACTGCATGGAAATGAATAATTTTGGCCGAATTCAGTATCACCGTATCGGCAACCTAATCAAACAACAATTTAGCCTTTTAGGGGATATGTTTTGCTAAATTTCACCCTTCTCAAACAAGTGATTTCTGGACTCACTTCCTTGGACATTTCTTCTAGCGGTTCTACATCATTTGGCTTCTTCCTTTTGTCTGCCATTGTGAATTTATCAGTTTAATCTGATGAAAAATATTTTATTTTCATGCAAAAAACAAGCATGGATTGCCGGAAACAGAATATTCTTTATGTAACGCTTTAAAACTAGTGAAGTTCTGTAGAAAAGATCACTAAGTACAAGTCCGATGCTTTAAATCATCATTCACAGATAATAATGAACATTATTTTGATATATTTATTTCTTGTTATTCTGAAATGTAAATATTTATGGAATACAGGAGATCAAGCAAAAATTGTACAGAGTTACATGAACTGAACAGATGTAAACACACGAGAGGCCCCAGAGCACAATCATTTTAAAAGGGTAAATTTACCCGAGTTAGTGATAAATGATGATTTTCATTTCTTGCATAAAATAAAGCTCATTATAAGTAGAAAATGTATGCAAAATATCAACACAATAGAATTACAACAAAATATGTGAAGGACGAATGGAACTTTATCATGAGCGATAATTAGTCAATTCCGTATTTAAATGTATTGTCACCCAAGATCCAATTTAATCGTCGGTGTATTTTAAATATTTTTTCAAAAAGAGCAACCAAAACAACGGGTAGTGGAGGATCCAGAGATGAGGGTGACAAGTTATTAAGTAGAAATGGGTCGTTCGTCTAAGGACAAGAGAGACGTTTACTACCGTTTGGCGAAGGAGCAGGGATGGAGGGCGAGGAGCGCCTTCAAGCTACTGCAGCTCAATGAGGAGTTCAATATATTTGAAGGTATGGAACACACTTACTGTACTGAGGGGTGTCCGTGCAGGACAAGTTCCACTGATGGATGCCCGTGTATGACAAGTTTTATTAAACAGATGGGTGTCCGTATAAGATTAGGTTTACTACACAGCGGGGTGTCCGTGTGGCACAAGTTTTACCGTACAGTTGGGTGGCCGTGCATGACAAGTTTTACTGTACAGAGGGGTGGCCGTACATCACCAGGTTTACCGTATTTACTTACTCGATTATGTGTTTTTAGGTGTGAAGAAGGTGGTGGATCTATGCGCGGCCCCCGGAAGCTGGAGCCAAGTTCTCGCCAGGAAAATACGGTAAACTTCTGAACACGAAATGCTTCGGTCTTTCCTCGGAATTGTGATTTATTTTCAAAATGTTTCTTCTGATTCATGCATGGTGAAATGTGTGGAAGGACTAGCTGTGGAACTTCTTTCTTTCTGTCGAATGATTGAAGTATAAAGTTTACCTGTGATATATAGGGGTGAAGGTGCCGAGAAGAAAGAGGACGCGAAGATCATGGCGGTGGATCTACAAGCGATGGCGCCGATTCCTGGCGTTATACAGCTACAGGGCGACATAACACAGGTACCTGTACAGTGTCGTATTTACTCTATGCGGTGAACATTGTGTGTATAACACAGGTACCAGCACATTGTCGTATTTACTCTATACGGTGAACATTGTGTGTAAAGGGCAGGTATCAATGAATACAGGTTTTTGTTCTATCTGTCCGGTAGGTGTCGACAGCGCAACAGATTATCGGACACTTCGAGGGGGACCAGGCGGACCTTGTGGTTTGTGATGGCGCTCCTGACAATTCGTCATCCCCACATGTTTTACTACCTAAGCGACTCTTTGTGCAAAACAACCGTAAAAATATGGCTTTACAATGAAATGGTATCAGATACGACAGCAATGAAGTAAATATTCAAATACATTGCTCCATTATGGAAAGGGAGGTAATTGGGGGGGGGGGGTGACCCTACAGTACAGGTTCAACCGTGAAAACTTCAGAAGCGAACGGAGAGACGTCTTCTACTTTTGTAAAATTCGGTTTTATGATAAAATCAAACCGTTTTTCTTTTCTTTCCCGATGTTTGCAGTGACTGGTTTACATGACATAGACGAGTACATCCAGGCTCAGCTGCTGCTGGCGGTAAGTACCCCAGGCACACTGTTTGTTATGCTTGTTGTTTTCACTCGTTCCGTTTGGCCCTTTTATGTTGTACTCGATCTTTCCATTGTTCTTGTTGTGTACTCTATTCGTTCATTCTTTACGTTTTGCTTGTTGCTGGCTTGTTAGAGTCAAATCATAGATGATGACGGGGACTCTTAACATCCTGTCCCAAGAGATGTAAAGAGCCCTTTGGCAGTTTTATGATAAGCAGGCCTATGATTTTGTTTACATGAGAATGTTGTCATGACGTCATTTTGTACATGCCAGCAATTGGGTCAACAACGCAACGTCATTTATTTTACCTGATTAATTCGATCTTGATGTACTTGTTGTAGTCACTCGGTTCATTTCACTTTTTGCGTCGCGCTTTTTGTACTCTTTCGATTCATTCACTCTTTAACGTGTACTTTTTAACTCAATGGATCCGTTCCTTCTTTGCTTTGCGTTTTTTGTACTAGTTAGCTCTTTGTGTTGTACTTTTTTCAACTCAATGGATTCGTGCGATCTTTATGTTGTACTTGTTTCACTCAGTCGATTTGTTCACTCTTTATGTTGTACTTGTTTTACTCAGTCGATTCGTTCGATCTTTACAGGCGCTGAACATTACAACCCACATGTTGAAGAAAGGCGGCACCTTCGTAGCCAAGGTGAGTAACCATTTAAATGTCATTAGACGTGTTTTCGTTTACACCAGGTTCCACTCACAAGATTCAGGTAAAGATGGTCATTGCAAAAGGATGATTCCTTCAATTAAATGTTTAAATTCACATTTTTGGTTCAGATCTTCCGCGGGAAGGACGTCAGTCTTTTGTACTCTCAGCTCAAGATCTTCTTCCCCCTCGTGACGGTGGCCAAACCGAGGAGTAGCAGAAACTCCAGTATAGGTGAATGCTTCGGAACAGTTCCGCTTTGAAAGTGAAAAGTTGCAAATGAAATTGCTCTTTTGAACCTGATTTTATAACATTACTACAAACGATTTTGGCAAAGAAATCTGTTTGTTGCATGAGATAAATATAGGATGTTGTAAACTTTACCTTCATTAAGGCCTGTTTACACGTACCGTAACCGTCACCGTGCCCGTCACCGTCAAGGTATATCATTGTGTCTATGGTGACGGACAGTCTGACTGGCAAAATGGGTCCCACACCCATTCTCCCAGTCAGACGGGCAGTCACCAAGATCAAAGGCCCGCTCAACAGTGATGGTGACGGGCACGGTACGTGTAAACAGCCCTTTAAAGTGGTACAATTTACAATCTTTTTCCAACACAACAGTTGTCTCACGTCTCAATAAACCGTATCACTGTGTAAATGAACACGAGATCAAACGACACTTATTTTCTTTCCCAATTGTAGAAGCGTTTGTCGTGTGTCAGAATTATTCTCCACCAGAGGGCTACATACCCAATATGTCGAACCCTCTCCTGGATCATCACTATGGTAAGTTACTCTCCACCAGGGGGCTACATACCCAATATGTCGAACCCTCTCCTAGATCATCACTATGGTAAGTTACTCTCCACCAGGGGGCTACATCCCAATATGTCTAACCCTCTCCTGGATCATCACTACGGTAAGTTACTCTCCACCAGTGGGCTACATCCCCAACATGTCGAACCCTCTCCTAGATCATCACTACGGTAAGTTACTCCCCACCAGGGGGCTACATCCCAATATGCCTAACCCTCTCCTCGATCATCACTATGGTAAGTTACTCTCCACCAGTGGGCTACATCCTCAACATGTCGAACCCTCTCCTCGATCATCACTACGGTAAGTTACTCTCCACCAGGGGGCTACATCCCCAACATGTCGAACCCTCTCCTCGATCATCACTACGGTAAGTTACTCTCCACCAGGGGGCTACATCCCAATATGCCTAACCCTCTCCTGGATCATCACTATGGTAAGTTACTCTCCACCAGTGGGCTACATCCCCAACATGTTGAACCCTCTCCTCGATTATCACTACGGTAAGTTACTCTCCACCAGGGGGCTACATCCCCAACATGTTGAACCCTCTCCTTGATCATCACTACGGTAAATTACTCTCCACCAGGGGGCTACATACCAATATGCCTAACCCTCTCCTGGATCATCACTACAGTAAGTTACTCTCCACCAGTGGCCTACATCCCCAACATGTCCAACCCTCTCCTTGATCATCACTACGGTAAGTTACTCTCCACCAGGGGCCTTCATCCCCAACATGTCGAACCCTCTCCTTGATCATCACTATGGTCAGTTACTCTCCACCAGGGGACTACATCCCCAACATGTTGAACCCTCTCCTAGATCATCACTATGGTAAGTTACTCTGCAACAGAAGGCTACATCCCCAACATGTCAAACCCTCTCCTAGATCATCACTATGGTAAGTTACTCTCCACCAGGGGGCTACATCCCCAACATGTCCAACCCTCTCCTAGATCATCACTATGGTAAGTTACTCTCCACCAGGAGCTACATCCCCAACTTGTCCAACCCTCTCGTGGATCATCACTACTACAAGTTACTCTCCACCAGGGGGCTACATCCCAATATGCCTAACCCTCTCTTACCTATTATCATTATGGCATATTTTTCTACCAGGGGGGCTACATGCCTAATATGTTTTATTCATGGAGGACATTCTGGACTACTTGAGGTCTCTGAATTATTAGAAGATTTTCTCTGGGCGAATAAACGTTTTGTGTTTTACAGACGTTGATTGGAACAGTCTGGAAGGCGTGAACCGGGTGATCGTACCATTCCTGGCGTGCGGCGACCTCAGCGCGTACGACTCGGACAAAACATACCCACTACAGGTACGTGTTGAACATACCCATCAAAATACGCACAAAACATACCCACTACAGGTACATGTTGAATATACCCATTAAAGCAATCAACATACCTGCTACAGGTACACACACAAAATACACCCAATCCAGGTGCGCAAAATATACCCACAAAGTAGCCTGCCGATGCAGTTTTTTATTTGATCAGTAATTGGAATGTGTCAAGATAATGGTGATTGAGCTGTTCGGCGAATGTAGCACACAAGCGAGGGAATCCACCATGACACAAATCCACCATCCCACAAATAGGGCTAATATCCTCAAAAATGTAACCGGAAATGTTTTTGTAGCTGGATCCAGACATGGAGTACGAGTACCACGCTCCGATCCAGGCCCCGATCAACCCGCCCTACAAGGAGGCCTGTCACCTCAAGAAACACAACCAGCTGGTGCAGCTGGTCGCAGCAACCGGCGGCGAACCCGCGTCCATCAACCAGCATCACCAGGCACCAGCTCAGAGCACCAGTGACAAATCAGGGAACGTGACCAGAACAAAGACAAGTGATTCTGAAAACGTTACGGAATCGGGTAATGACCATGTTGTTACAGGAAGCGGTGATTCCGCAGACTGTGATCAGCTGATTGGTGCTACGGGAGTTGATGTGGAGAAACTCTCGCTTCAAGACACGTGAACATCGGGAGACACGCCAAGAAAATCTTTGTAGACAAGAAATCTGGGATTTTTAGCGCAGCCGCTTCCGTGGGGATTTGTGTCCATCCACACGGAACGACCGCATTACAGTTACCGTAACCACAGACGATAAAACAAACCATAGCACAATGTTTATATACTAATGCCTAGTGACCTGTGACCTACTTAGCGTAACTGAGTCTCACTCCTGCTAGGTGGCTTGGCAGGCAAATTCAGCTTGCTGCTCTGTCTATTTCATTGTCTGTGCCGTAACTTTCAAAGCCAGAATGGGTCACGAGCCATAAGGACCCGTACAAAGTGATGTTACACAGTGTGACACGACCAGAACTTTACAGCATGCATTTAACTTCGCCTATTTTTACTCGTTGCAAACAAATTGCAGTATAAACGCCGCATGTACGGGGACCAATTTCTAGTCTAATAACTAGTTACTTGATTCATAGAAAATGTCTTTTTAACTGAAAATACAAAAGCAATTATGACTAGTAAACCAATTAATTTCTATGAAATAAATTCGAAACATGCGATTAAACAGTAAACTGGCTTTTCATTTGTTTTTATTTCAAGATATGTAAAATTTTACAATACATACACAAATATATGTAAAATTCACAATACTGAAGCAGTTACGGTATATTTACGCAAACGATTTCTTTATCAATGTCAATTACGTTTCTTTTGTAATGGAAGCACTGGATGTTCAAGGACAGGTTCTGTGCATATCTTTGCGATTCTTGTCGACTTCGTAAAAAAAGAATCGGAATAGTTCAACCAATCGCAGGTATAAATCGACCCTAATGGAGGCAATGTAAATGGTCATGGTCTACTTTCAACCCCCTCCTCCCCCCGGCAGATGTGAACAAACTGAAAATATTACCTTCCCCCATCCTTCGGATGCGGGCGGTTCAAGCTTTAGTTGACTATGCGCAGCACGAGGGAAGGAAGGTTTTCAGTTCGTTATTCTGTTCATTTGGCGGGGGGGTGCGAATCCTCTGTATAATAGTGGAGAACTATTATCTCTGTCTCTGTAAAACTCATGTACACTGGGTCCTGGATACAAAGAGTTCGGTTACAACAAATGAAGATCATGTGACAACAATATTATATTTTGTTTACTGCGTTCCTTTTGAATTGTTTTACTCGTTGTAAGCGGGACCCAGTGTATTCATCATCTGAATCCACTTTGCTCAAAATCCCCCATTTCCCAGCGACACCACGCGGATTCAGTTAGAAAAGATCACTGAAATCCATCTCCGGGGTTCCCATGGCAACAGGGGGATCTTTTTTTCTTTCATTGAGTGAATGGGATTCATTATTTTTTGGAACTTTCTCTACATCTTTGAGTGATGCATCAAAAGTGGTGTCATCAGCAGCACGTTTATCCGTTTTTCGTTTTCTTTTTATCAGTTTTATTGCCCCTTTGTGTGATCTTTTATGTTTACGTAGAGCCTTTTTCGTGCTAAGAACTTCTCCGCATAGACTACAGCGGTATTCACCTTCACCAGTTTCTTCTGCGTGTATTTTTAGATGCCTTGCAAAGTTAGTAACGGTTTTCCCACACACATGGCAAGTGCGAGGCGGCGGAACAAGGCGAACTTTCTTAACTGAAGTCAATTTCCTTTTATGAGCGTGTTCGTGTCTGATCAAGTTGGCTTTTCCTCCAACGTTCTTTCCACACCAAGTACAAACGAACCGTTCATTTAGCATGAAACTGTCAACTCTGTTTCTGTCACCTCTATCAGCAGCGTGAGTTTTCTGATGTCTTATCAGATGGTCTTTTCTAACAAAAGATCTCCCACATATATCACAAACGCGAGATGATCCCACCTCCCCAGACTTACCCTCCTTAGGTTTCTTTGTATGTGTCTGTTGATGTCTCCTTAAATGGTCTTTTCTTCCAAAGGACTTGCCACACTGATCACATGTGTGATGCTGCTGAACCTTTGCATTAGGTTCATCTCTTCCTTCACCTTCCTTAGATTGGTCACCCTCTTCAGACTGGTCTGTATGTGTCTGTTGATGTCTGGTCAAAGTGTACATTGTCCCGAAAGATTTTCCGCACTGGTCGCACACGTGCATTTCTTTCTGACCACTGTTACAAATCTGAGACTCTGTCGCTCCATTAGACTCCTTATCATGGGTTCGTCGATGTTGAGTGAGGTTGTCTTTTCTGGCGAAAGATTTCCCACAAACATCGCACACGTGAGATTCACTCTCGTCACCCGAGTGCATCTTTTGATGTATAGTTAAATGGTCTCTTCTTCCGAAAGATTTCCCACATTGGTCGCAAGTATGAGATTCTCTCCCCTCACTCGTGTGCGACTGTTCGTGTCTCGTCAAGTGGTATAATTTTCCAAAAGATTTCCCACACTCACTACAAGTGAGAGATTTCTTTTTGCAAGATTTTTTTATGATTCTCTTCCGTGAACCTTTCCTCGATTTGTAATCTGGGTCCGGTGAACCTGGGCTCAGTTTGTAATCTGGGTCCGGTGAACCTGCGCTCAAGTAATCCTCAGTGTCCGACGAATCTGGCGCCTGTTCAGTTGATTTCTTATCCGGGCCCAATGGGTCCGGTGAACCTGCACTCAGTTTGTCATGTGGGTCCGGTGAACCTGCGCTCAGGCAGTCCTCATTGTCCGATGAATCCACCGTCTGTTCAACTGATTTCGATGGGACTGGTGAACCTGTGCTCAGTTTGTAATCTGGGTCCAGTAAACCTGCGCGCAGTTTGTAATCTGGGTCCAGTAAACTTGCGCTCAGTTTGTAATCTGGGTCCAGTAAACCTACACTAATTTTATAATCTGGGTCCAGTAAGCCTACACTAATTTTATAATCTGGGTCCAGTAAACCTGCGCGCAATTTGTAATCTGGGTCCAATGAACCTGCGCGCAGTTTGTAATTGGGGTCCAGTGAACCTGCGCACAGTTTGGCCGGTGGGTCCGGTGGACCTGCGCACAGTTTGGCCGGTGGACTTGCGGTCAGTTTGTCCTGTGGGTCCGGTGGACCTGTGCTCAGTTTGTCCGGTGGGTCCAGTGGACCTGTGCTCAGTTTGTCCTGTGGGTCCGGTGGACCTGTGCTCAGTTTGTCTGGTGGACCTGTGCTTAGTTTGTCCGGTGGGTCCAGTGGACCTGTGCTCAGTTTGTCCTGTGGGTCCGCTTCACCTGTGCTCAGGTAGTCCTCCGTGTCTGATGAATCCGGGGATTTATTTTGCGGGCTCCCGCACAGCGCGCCATTCTTTACACGCTGTCGCGCCATGTCACTTCTTTAGTTCTGCAAGTACAACAACGAACAAAGTTAATTCTTCGTTCATAATATATCATATATTGGGTTTTCTGGTACTTATCGATAGTTTGGTGGACGATACACATACGAACATCTCTTTAATTCACGAAGTCAACGTTTTACCCCATTCAACGGAGGCTTCCTATTCACGGTTCTGGGTTTTCTTCTCGTTTACAGGATTTGTTACAGTTGAAAACGTGAAACGGTGCACAAGCGGCAGCACCATGCATGCATGAAAATTCTGTGTAAAATTTTATAATGTTTGGTCGCACAGAATGTTCCCACTGCTCGGAGGACAGAATCTGAGGACTCTAGCTGGAGATCTGATGTCCAAACAACAAATTGATCTTATCGATCTTGTTCTAACTCACCTGTAAATTGTGTTTATTCACAAAAAGACGCCAACATTTCAAAATCATCAATCAAACTTCCGCCATCTTTGTTAAACTGTAAGAAGGACTGTGATTGGCTGATTACAACTTACAACTCTGAGGCGGATCCAGGGTGGTAGTTTTCATATCAAATAAATTCGATAAATGTAGGTGGATCTATGGGTGGCAGGGTTCAGGGGCACGAAGGGGCCTAATGACTGTTTGATATATTAAATGTAATTTAATTCAGTGACGGATCCAGGATTTCACAGACTGGGATGCCAACCACAAAGATGGAAGGGGGGCATCAACCTATTATTTCCGAAAAAAATGCACCTCATTGCCCCCCCCCCTTCGTTCGTCATCGGTCAATTTCTTTCATTTTCGGTTAGGAAGGGGGGACATCTATTAAAATGAATGAATGAATTTAGCAATCACCTTTGATAACAGTAACGAGTGCATCTGGGGATTGGGGGGGGGAGGAGCTCCCCACCCAACCACCACGAATTTTTTTTTTCGATCTCAACACAAGCACTATTTTGGAAATTGGAAAAGTTGAGAAAATTGACTAATAAACAGACTGTCACCTAAGATTTAGATGGCACAAGTCAAACGGGACTGGTGGACCTTGAAAGTCACCAGTCTGTAACAAATGTTACAGGGTAAATAAATAGTCAAAGCCCTCCTGGAGTGTTTTTAATGTATATCGGCAGTCTTATGACTTTATGCGGTCGCACCGGTGTGCAGTACGTACGGTTACAACAATCACAACCCTCCTATGCGGTTTGACAGCCCTCCGAGCATTTGGATCCCAATCAGTCCCTGATCACATCACTACCCTCCAGAATGAACCAATGAGTGACTCCCCATCACATGCACAATCCAGAGAGCCAATCAGACTCTCCCACGTGACTCATGGTTAATCCTAGCCAATCAGATAGGAGTGTATCCTTACTCACTACCCTCCTCTGTACAGTAAAAGTGTGCGGTCCAAATGTGTTGAAAGTGGTTCCAATTCAAGTTAGTCATGTTTAGTGCCTTTTCTAATGAGGAGGCCAGTCACCAAGGTAAAGGATAATGACATCCCTCCAGACTCTTGGTGAACTACTTTGTATTGTGTACTTGATATGCCTGTGGTCAGGTCTACCCTATAAATAGGCCTGCGCACCTGATGAAAGTAGGACTAACAGAGTGACCACCAGACTGTTAAGTACCAGTCGTATACAGCAGGAACTTCTCAGGTAGAGGAGTGCAGTGACCCTCGCAGCCCTCCTCCTGGACAGCTGTGGGAAGTGTCTCAATCGGCTCAGTTTGGCTTTTTGAGCATTCTGGACGCTTTCCCTTGTTCAGGAGGGTTGTGAGCTGACTGCCCTCCTATTCATTTAACCTGTAACTGCTAGTATTGAGTAGAATTGAATTGGCTTGCCAATAAACTTAATTGTCAACATGAACCTGTAATTCTTAAGGAGTGTACTCACAGTTGTTATGATGCATGCTATTTTATATTGCAGGGTTTCTTTTTGAGGTTCTTGCCCTCTCTTGTCTATCAGTAGTTATCCAGTATTTGCTGCAATGTCTGCTTGTATAACCAAATCCAGTGTGTTGGACTTCCAAAGTCTTGACTTGTATGTTGCAATCACTGTGTTGCTGTGACACCCCTCCACCAGCAGGTTGCTGTTTCTCAATAAAGATTACACTGAAAGCTGCTTGTTTGTATCCTTTCTGCAGGAGTACTTCGGAGGGTACTCAGTTCCAGGAGTGCAGCCAGGAGTCCAGCGAAGCCAGGAGTGTAGTTTCACCCAATTTGGGCCCAGTGCACGATTAGAACACCCATGAACATCTGCTGTCGCCCCCTGAGACCAGAGGCCTGTTGCTCCAGTTGCTAACTGGAGGGTATTGAACCAAACTAAGTAATATAAGGAAATATTGGTGACACAAATCTTACTAGTCCAGCTTAAAAATTATCGAAAGTATAAATAAAGAATTTTTGCCTGCATTTTAATAATTAAATATTTTGAACTACAACTCTACATTTCCACTGGAAGAAATGTGTGTGTAAGAATTAAAACTTTTTTCAAATGAAAATTACTGCATATTTTTCACTAGTCAAGCAGGACTGCAAATTCCACTAGTCCAAGGTGTATTTCTACTCGTCATTGACGAGCGGACTAGTGTTAAGTGACAGCCTGAATAAAGTAACCCTGCATGGCAATGGTTTCCAAGCTCTCGAATGAAATGACGCCCGATTACGATGTGACATTTGTGTACAGAAAATAGCACTATTTCATCAAGAGGACCACCTAATCTCTCGATTTTTTCATTCGAGAGCTAATTATTAGGCTTGCGCCCTTTGGGGTTAATGCCAGCTATCTGAGTACGGTAAAATTGTGTATAGTCAGGGAAAGACCAAACCTTCTGGTAAGACAGAAGAAATGTCAAAAAATGTTCAGCGGCCCACTCACATTTCCACACGCGCACACACACATGCACCACACACACACATGCACCACAACCACACACACACACACACATGCAGCACACACATACACACACGCACGCACATTTGATGTTTGTTAGCCCCCTCTACCAGTTTTCTGTACCCATTACTGGATAAACATGAACAGTGAGATTGAACAGGCAAAATACATAAATACATGCCATATAGACTATGAAAGTTATCTCAATTCTGTGCATCTGTTCAACTGAAGATCTGTGATTCCCACCTGTTTCAGAGACGACGTTCAATAATATATCATGATACATGTCCTTTTGTGGTCATAAAATGATCCATAAGGTTTCCTTGCAGCCGGTTCTGTTTTCCTGTAAAATTGTGATAAATCCCTTCAGCGCCACAGCACTGCAATCCATGACCGCATCATCTGACCTTTACAAAGGTCACGAACCTCTTACTCGGTCAAGGTTGTTGACGACAGCGAGCAGCAAGCAACTTTAACGAGACATAGCAGGTCACACACACCCTGCTAGATATACGTGGAATTCTCCCCGTAAAATACCATGGAATATCACTAAAATCACACAGTAGATACAGCGCGAGCCAGGTGAGGTGGTGGTAGTGTTTTTGTGTTGATATTTAGTCCTAACGTTGCGTATTTGCGGTGTTTTGTTTATAGACTGGTGACCGATATTTCACCTTGCTGTGGCATGCCCATTGTGTGGCCTACTTAATGTTCCACATAGAGCAGAGGCACTAAAGGTCGCGCAGGCAGCAGCCGTGTATTGATCTATTAATACATTTATTACATACACAGCTAACCTCACTCTCAGAATTACCAAACCTTTTTTAAAAATTATTTGAGCAATTAATTTTTGTAATGTATTTGTTAAAATTGTTTTTGCTAGTTTTTACGCCTTGTTGTCAGATAATAATGTGAAATGCTGCTTTCTCTATTGGATCAAATATTAACTATCCACAAAGATAATTATAATTTTAAAATGTTAATAAGTAGATATATAAGTAGATAGATGCATAAGCTACATTTACGGGATATTATTGTGTTTTGGTTCCAGAGTTTGGGGGCGGGGGGGGGGGGTACTACATTAACATTAAGGAAAAAAAGGGGAATAAATTTCTTTAAAAAAAATGAACAAAAAAGCTGAAAAATTCTTCACTATAATTGTGTGGTTGAGAGAATTTTAATCCTATTTAGTTTTTGAAAATAACCTTGGAATCAGCCTCATGTCGCGGGTCTGTTGTAAGTTGTTTATTAGAGAAGTGGAACATGTCAGATATCGGGCGCACCGACTATCAGTGTGACCCTGTTGAATTGTTTCGAGTGCTCTTCTCTGCGTACTCCTAACAGAGGTCACCAGCCTCCAGCCAATTAGCAAAACGCGAGTTAGCCCAGCATTGGCGGTTTTTTTTTGGGGGGGGGAGGTAGGGGAGGACATGCACACTTTCTATTTACTTTCATTTTCATACGGCTTTGCCCCCCCCTCCCCGACCCCCGCCCCCCCCCCACATCCCCTCGTCTGACAAATCCTGGATCCGTCATTCTTAGGTTTCCGTCAAATTGTTTAGAAAACAAAACCGACTTCAATTGATTATTCTCATTTACTTGAATGACAAAAAAATCAAAAACAAAAAAAAAAACCTCCAGTTAATGTTAACTCATTGTGAAGACAGAGTGGAGCGCAACAGGAGCACCTGATCAGGCTGATATGAAATTTATTGAAAGTTTTAAGCATTGGACCAAGCGCTGTGCAATAAAGAAATGTGTATGTTTCTGAAACTGTCCTCTGCAACTTCAGACTTCTGAAGGGGAGGGGGGCTGGGGTGACCCGGCTAGGTCTAATGTGGATCCTTTTCAGTTTAGTTTGCATTTGCATTTGAGGCAACGTTTGAGTTACGCAAATGTGATGATGGCTAAATCGTCACTTTTCACTTGTCTAAAAAGTGATGATTCAGCCATAGTCACATTCAACATTTTTGGTCCCAAAAAGTCAACAGTGATATGGCTGCATAACTTTTTGAACATTTTTTAAATATTATTGTGTCTGCTAAAAGTGACAATTCAATACATTTTCGTAACTCAAACCCTACCTCAAACGCAAACTCAATTGAAAAAGACACGTGGCCTAGTAAAAAGTATTGATATCTTTCTTTATGATAAATTGTATTTAATTGATGGCTCGTTAGAATAGAGTCACTAGATTGGCTGTTTTTGACCCAAAATTTTGGGCCCGTGTCTCGCTCCCTGGGGAGTGAGACAGGGGGTGAGACAGGGAGTGAGACAGGGAGCGGGACAGGGCTAGATGGGGAGTGAGACATGGAATGAGACGGGAGCAATACCAGTCCTGAGCAAGACCGGGGGCAAGACAGGGAGTGAGACGAGCTACCTGGTGAAACTTTTACTACCTGATATTATGAACTCTTATCTGCTATAAAGAGTAT
>JBCAUG010500089.1:0-15234 GCA_038406175.1 Haplosyllis leylae
ATGGAGCCCACTCATGTGTGACCGGTACAAAGGTGCCATCATCGCGAATTTATGATTCTTTTCATTTCTTCTTCTGCCTGGATGAAAATCAGAATCATGAAGCGACCACGAAGCTTTTACTGGGAGCAGGAGCTGATGTGAACATGGGTGACTTTAATGGAGAAACAGCACTAATATTTGCATCCCAATATGGGTACGATAATTGCTTGGATCTGCTTATCAAAGCAGGAGCTGATGTCAATGCTCGTTCTCTTCTAGGAGTGACAGCACTATGGAAGGCTGCACAAAACGGCAACGATAAATGCTTGGAGTCACTTATTTTAGCAGGAGCCAATGTAAATGATGTACGTGTTGATCGGCTACCAATTCGAGGAATTACGCCTTTAATAGCGGCAGCATCACACGGTTATGACACATGTCTCGTGAAGCTCCTTCAAGCAGGAGCTGATGTGAACAGCAAAGATAGTGAAGGAGCTACTGCTTTAATGAAAGCGTCCACTGCAAAATGTATGAAGGTCCTCTTGGATGCAGGAGCAGACGTCAATGCAAGCGATATCTCGGGTATAACACCACTCATGGTCGCCGCTATCAACAATTATCCCGACTCAGCAAAATTGTTAATCAAAAGAGGAGCCGATGTGAATGCCGAAGATACGCTTGGATCCACCGCTTTGGACGCAGCCACGGTTTTTAAAAATACTAAAATAATGAAGATATTGCTAGATGGAGGAGCTGATGTTAAAAAACCACACGTGGATTTGGATATGATTCCGTTAGTGCGATCTGCTTACCTCAGAGCCTATAAATCTGTGGATCTGTTAATAAAAGCAGGAGCCGATGTGAACATTCTTGATAACAATGGCGCTTCCCCTTTGATCAATGCAGTCTCAACACCTGATCGTATAGAGTTTGATTCTGTTCCTGATGATGACGGAACAGGGAACGACAACAGAGAGAAATGCGTAGAGTTACTTCTTGCTGCAGGAGCTGACGTGAACATCAGTGATAAAAAGGGAACTACAGCTTTGATGAAGGCAGCAGAAAATGACATGGATAAGTGTCTTGAGAGGCTCCTTCAAGCTGGAGCCAATGTAAATAAATCAGATGAGAAAGGAAATACGGCTTTGATGATGGCAGCTGGTAATGGACATGGCAATTGCTCGATACAGCTGATAAAATCAGGAGCTGGTGTGAACACAACAAGCTCTTCTGGTACAACTCCAATGATCTGCGCGGCTAAAGGTCTCGAAATATCGTTAGAGGCAGGAGCAGACGACTCGAGTGCCCCAATGAATCTTGCCTTCTTTCACAGTTACAAAAGTGTAGAAATGCTCCTTAAAGCAGGAGCTGATGTGAACAAGAAGGCAAAAGATGGAACAACGGCATTGTTTTGTCCTGTAAAAAAGAATACAGAGAAGTATCAGCACCTGGTTGAAGAAGCTGGAGACACATACCATGAAGATGATCATGGCCCTACCAAGTGCATTTCTATTCTGATTGCAGCAGGAGCTGATGTGAATATATCAGATAGTCAGGGAAACACTGCATTATTTCATGCTGCGGAAGCTGGACTTGGTGGGTGCTTGAAACATTTGATAAATGCAGGAGCTAATGTAAACAATCGAAGAAATAACCAAGAAACCCCGTTAAGTATTGCTGTGAACAAGGGACATTCACATGTAGTTGACATGTTGATGACTGCAGGATCTGATGTGAACAGCGTTGATTCACATGGTAACACACCCCTTATGGAGGCTGCAGGATCAGGAAAAGTACAATTGATCAGAAGTTTGTTGAAGGCAGAAGCAAAAATAAACAAAACTAACACACTTGGAAACAACGCTTTGAAGACCCATCTGGTGAAATGCCATCCACCAAATAGAACGGCATCTGTCTTGATACAAGCTGCTGGGGAAGACGTCGCGGGTTCTATCTTCTTCCAGATTCCAAAATTCTTACAACACAAGCGGATTAAAATGCAGCTGAAGCACATGTGCAGGCAGACTATCAGGAAACATCTGTTGCAGATCGATCCGCATCAACATCTGTTCGGTAGGATTCCTCAACTAGGACTCCCATCCACGCTGAGCAGATACCTTCTGTTCAACGTGTCGCTTGAGACATCTGCTGCAGATGATGAAGACGGAGGTGAGAGTGACGACGACGATGATGACAGCGATGACAACACTGGAACAGGACCCACATCGTTCTCACAGAATCTCTTCCAACCAACCAACGTCAACGTCTCTTCTAACGTTACGTTTGCCGCGCCGAAAGACGTTGAGAACAATTGTAAAACGCAGTAGAACTTTTGCGAAGAAATTTATTTCCAGAATTTCTTTTACGAAACTGGATCCAAGATTTCTAGATTTTGATTATCATAATGCTAATCATAGTCGTCACCTTAGAAATTTTTAAATTATATCAAAACGATTAATTTGTTAACGATAATTGATCGTCCCCGTCTCTGTTCAAAGGTTAAAGGGTGACCGTAGCGGATAAAACTGGGCTGTACAACTACCTCGTACAGAATCGATTAATCGATTAATTACATATAATCGAACGAATGTGCTGAACATTAAGAATGCGCACTTACAATAAATGCTGACTAATACTACCGTTTCAGCTTGTTTATTTATCCGACAGCAAAAATCGACCGAACCATTACTGTTTGTGTACACGGTAACTATGGCATTTAAACGTGATAGCAAACATGACCTAATAAAGACTATACCAGCACTGTGACAAAATAAGGAAACCTTGTCAGATATTACTGGGAGGATGATAGTAGTTCTTATTAGGTAGAGTTTTAAAATTAATTGTCGGTGATATGTTTCAGGAAGCGACGAGCGTATGGTTGTCTACATAGAATAAGTAGGATCATCTGCATACTTGTCGTCAATAAAATTAAATATTGGAGCAAATCTAGAACGACAGACATCTTGTGACTCATCGTTTTAAACCTGCGTGTTTTTGTTCAATAGGCTTCATGATTTTTATATATAGGACGTTTACCCTTTCATTAATTGGTGGCTCGTCAGAGCTACCTATGTGGTTGACGGACCGTTTTTGGTCACTTTTTTTGGAAGGTGGTAGGGAGCTGTGCGCATACACGTGAGTCACGTACAGCTACCCTACAGGGTAATTAACGTGCATGGTAAACTCACATGTGGTGGTGGGGGCACTCACATGTGTGACAGGCTAACATGTATGGTGAACTCATGTACAGCTACCGTACATGGTAATTAATGTGCACGGTGAAGTTACATGTGGTGGTGCGGCACTCACATGTGACAGGCTAATGTGCATGGTGAACTCACATACAGCTACCGTACATGGTAATTAACATATGGACGAGCCACCTGAGTGAAACTGTCACTCCTTGATATTATTTACTATTGGCCACAAATGCATCTTGTTATTATAATGTTCACTGTTACCGTCAGCGACTTTCGGGTTTTTTGTAATGCGTCACGACGTGCCGCATTTGAGTTTTTCACTATAAGGCATTTCTGTCAGATTATCTGACAGATCTTAAGTTACACAGAACAAAATAAATTTCATCAAAAAATTTCCCCCAGTGGGGTTGGAACCCAAGCCCTCCAGATCATCAGCCTAATTCTCTACCATCTGAGCTAGGCAGGAATCTGTTGGGAAGGAGATTTCTGAAGTGAGCTATGTTTGTTTCGTGCACCACTTCATATGTTGGACTTTGTTCATTTCTAGAATCAATAGAGCATGACTTTATTACGTCTCACTTCAGAAATCTCCTGCCCAACAGATTCCTGCCTGGTTCAGTTGGTAACTTCAGATCTGTCAGATAATCTGACAGAAACACGTATCGTGAAAAACTCAATTACCAGGAAGCTGAAACAAACAAAACATCCCCTGCAACATTAGGAGTGACAAAAGTCGCTAAAAAGGATACAAACAGCTTGTGAACCACCTTATGCGGGATTGCTGCAGGAGCTGATGTGAACAGAATGGAAAGCACCGCAGCAGCAACTTCAGTGCATGTGAAAGGGAAAGACCACTGTTCCTCCGTATCTGTACTGTTAGAAACAGGAACCAATGTAAACAATGTTCATCGTGATGGTTCTACAGCTTTAACGTTTGCAGCAAACAAAGGACACCATGACTGCGTAGCTTAACTAATAAAAGCAGGAGCTGATGTGAATCTATGTAATTCCGCCGGGTTAACGCCTGTGTTGGCAGCAGCTGGTGGAAATAATAATAAATGTGTGGAAATTTTAATAGAAGCAGGAGCTGATGTGAACAAAGCACGTCTAAATGGATATAGTGCTTTAATGAAGGCAGCCTTCTTTAAAAATGACAAGTTTGTCGAGATCCTGCTTCAGGCAGGAGCTGATGTGAATGCGCAAAAAGAACAAGGTAGTACAGCTCTTATCAACGCTGTTGCCATTAACTTAGCAAAATCACGTCAGAAGGATGCCGGTAGTCGTAATAGATGAGTGAACTTGCTACTAAATGCAGGGGCTGATGTGCACGCATATGACGCAAATAAAGCAACAGCATTATTCCATGCTGTGGAGGCAGGGATGGATGATTCTGTGAATCAAATAATCAAAGCAGGAGCTGATGTGAACGAGTCTTACAACAGGGATAAAGTGCCATTAGTCACTGCTGCAGACAAAGGGCATGCACAAATACTCAAAATATTGATCAAAGCGGGAGCTGAAGTAAAAACTGGTACGACAGGTGTGACGGCTGTGACGGAAGCGAACGGTCATGAGAAATGTGTAGAAATACTCTTAGAGGCAGGTGTCGATATTGACGCCGACCCCTCTGAAAACCCACTGCTCAGAGCTGTGCTGCGTAACCGTGTTAACTGTGTGAATCTATTGATTAAAGCAGGAGCCAGTGTGAACAAATGACAGTTCACTCCCATAATGGCGGCCGCGGAAAACGGTTATATCAAATGTTTGGAGATACTCCTTCAAGCGGGAGTCAACGTGAATTTCTTAGATAGTAATGGCAATCCAGCTATATTTTATGCGGTCAAAAGGGTCCATGTGCTGTGTGTAAACCATCTGATCAAGGCAGGAGCAGATGTGAACAGAGCGGATGTCCGTGGCAAGACGCTAATGAAGGCAGTAAAATCCGAAACACCGACAGCATTGGTTAAAGTGCAAATGATCACAAGTCTTCTGAGAGCAGGAGCTTATGTGAATAAACCTGACATTGACGGAAACAACGCCCTGGAAATTTATCTGCTCCGGTGTCCACCAGATGAAACGGTTTGTCTGTTACTTCCCGCTGCCGGGGAAGAAATTACCGACTCGTTTCAACCTAAGATTCCGGAATACTTACAGCATGGGGGATTAAAGATGCATCTTAAACACATCTGCAGAGAAGCAATCCGGAAACATCTCCTCAAACTAGATCCGCATCAACATCTCTTTGGTAAGATTCCACAGCTTGGTCTCCCATCTTCGCTGAGCAGATACCTTCTGTTCAACATGTCACTTGAGACATCTGCCACAGATGATGAAGATGGGAAGTGAAAAGTGAGAGCAATGTTCACCCCTGATCATATACTACATTCTACAGACTTTTTCAAACCAACTGAGGATGGATTCATTGAATTAGATCAATGCATTAGACATAATCAGTTAAATTTGTAAAATTTTGAATTTCCTTGCGTTTCTTTTACCTAATATAATTATTGAGTATGTAATCTTTTAATTCTCGACTATATGCCTCATATCAGAGAATATTAAATGCACCTCACTTTGTCTCCATCTTGGGTCATGTGATTAAATGGAGCCCTCTGATTGGCTGATACAGTCATGTGACTTGTTTTGGCGGGAAAATTAAATATGCAAGGGGTGGAATTATTTCAAAATGGCTGAGTTCTCTCCCTCTGCTATTCAGTTGTATGTATTACTGGAGGGGTATAACAGATAGTTCCATCCTGCTGTTTTATAATGGCAAGTATAGGGACTGGCGCCATGGGCGTAGGATAAGATGGGGTACTCCCTCCCCGGCCAGGACAGGATGTGCTACCGCCCCTCCCCCGGCCAGGACAGGATGGGGTACCTCCCTCCTGCGGCCAGGACAAGATGGGGTAATTTCTGTTTTCGTAATAATCCTGTTCAAATTAATAATCAGTACGACCTGAATCCCATAACAATTATTAGTGGTTTTTATTCTGTCCGGCATGAACCCGGAATAATTACCGCCCGTGTACGTCGTACGAGGGAAGGTAATAGTTTAACTTTGTCTGTCTGTCAACCAAGGGGGGAGTACCCGGGATGGGGTACCCCCCTGGCCAGGACTAGGGAACCCCCGGTTGAGGTGGGGTACCCCCCCGGCCAGGACTGGGGTACACCCAGTTGAGGTGGGGTACCCCCTGGCCAGGACTGTGGCACCCCCCACCAGGACTGGGGTACCCCTGCTGAGGTTGGGTCCCCCCGGCTGAGGTGGGATCCCCCCTGCCCTGGTACAAGTCAGGTGGGGTACCCCTCCCCCCCAGTACAAGTCAGGGATAGGTCAGCTACGCGGCGGGCGGTATGCCTCTTGCGTTCACGCAGGAGGACTTTCTTGTTATTAATCTGTCTGGTATGTATCCCTTTCATATAATCTATTCGGAATGTATCCCTTACATAATTTTTTATTATTCCAGATGTGTCAGAATGAATCAACTCTGCCCTATGTGCAAAATCACCGGAATCGATGAAAAACACGACCAAGAAGCAGTTCTTTTCTGTGCTGCCAAAGAGGGCCACGACACGTGTGTGGAGATACTGATCAGTGAAGGAATCGATGTGAACAGTGTGGACAAGAAAGGCACAACACCTTTAATACACGCAGCTACGCATGGCCGCCTCGGGTGCGTAAACATGTTAGTAAAAGCAGGAGCTGATGTGAATGTAAAAAGTAAGCAAGGAGACACAGCACTAATAGTAACAGCTCTCTATGGTTTCGGCAATTACATGCAATGTATCCAGTTACTAGTGTCTGCGGGAGCTCATGTGAACGACAGAAATAAATATGGGTTCACACCACTGGCGCAGTTAGCTATACGTGGAAATTGGAAGGATGTAGAATGTGCTGATATCTTGTTAACAGCTGGAGCTGATGTGAACATACCAGTTAAGAATGGTAATACCCCTGTAATCATAAGCACAATCTATGACAACCCAGCATTTCTCAAATATCTCCAACAAAAAGGAGCCTATCTTGATCAGAGAAACAAGAAAGGAAGATCCGCTTTGATTATTGCAATTGAAGGTTCGAAGGACAAATGTACAGAAGTGTTGGTGAATGGAGGGGCTAATGTGAACGTGAGGAATTGTGACGGTTGCCCTGTCTTGATCACAGCAGCATCGAATTGGGACTTTGAGAGTATCCGCATGCTCTTGTCTGCAGGGGCAGATGTGAACATGACGTCATTGAAGGAAGCTACCACTGCATTAATTAGTTGTGTAACAAACACGTTCAAACTGGATGCAAAGACTCAGAGGAATTGCATGGACTTTTTAATACACAAAGGAGATGATGTGAACATAGACGATGTGAATGATGCAACATCCTTGATGAAACGCATGGAAATGGCGAGGGAGACCATGATTGAAGTACTTATTAATGCAGGGGCTGATGTGAACATAGGCGATATAAATTTCAAAACAGCTTTAATGATTGCAGCAGCAGTTGCAAATGAGCCCGTGGTCAAGATACTCATCAATGCGGGAGCTGATGTGAACAAAGGCGATAAAAATGGCAAAACAGCTTTAATGATTGCAGCAGAATTTGCAAATGAGCCCGTGGTTAAGACACTAATCAATGCGGGAGCTGATATGGATATTACAGACAGAGGTGTTGTCGTTTGTGAGTGGATCTGGTATGTTAGTTGATCGTTAAATTGTCATATGTTCATGTACCACTTGAATTTTTTGGTGATTGTCAATAAAGCATGAACAAGTAAGGGGGCGAAGGGGGCGGTGAAAGAGAGCGAAGCGCATTGTATACTAGGTTTTCGGGTCCCCACCACCTGCGGCAACAAAAAGTTCGATTACAACATATAGTGGTTAGGTGTCCCCACCCCAGAACCATCATCCCATGTACAGTCACTAAGCAACAAAAGGCCTTCCTAGGTCCCCACCACGGGCCCAAAATGTCGGGGCAAAAACCGTCAATCAACCACTATGGTGACTCTAACGAGCCACCAATAATTAAATTGTGATCACAAGGTAGTATGAAATAGTATCTATACTTGAGGAGGTATTCATTTTATCCACACTTGGGACGGAGTGGGGGTATTTTCCCAAAACGGTTACATCTTTATTTAGAAATGCCTTACATTTGGATATTGATTGAGGCCAGCGGCGGATCCAGGATTTCCCAGAGGGGGGGGCGCCAACTCCAGAGGGGGGTGCGCCAACCTATTATTTGGCCAATTTTTGCCGAAAACTGCATGAAAATGAAGAAAATTTGGGCCAGAGGGGGGGGCGCGCGTCCCTCGACTCCCAATGTAGATCCGCCACTGGAGGCGTCATGGTTGTTTTTTTGTTTTTTTTTAAAAAAATTTGGGGACATAAGTCCCTTTCGTGGGGCCACTGATACCCCTGTTTTGGATTTCTTGTGACGTCTACCCTGGGTTTCAAAGCCAGGGTGGATGTCTTGCTTGCAGGCTTTCTTGCCTGCATGCTAGTTCTCAGATTCACCTCTGGTAGGGCACCTGCTGACTGTATAGAGGTCAGCATGGCAGCCGAGCCTTTTTGATCCACATACCTGTGGACATGTCTGCAAGCATTGGTGGAGGTTCAGGGCTCGCACCCATGACCGTCCGTGCCGCAAGCACAGTGCTGTAAACCTTTCGGCCACTCCGGCTCAGCAGGCATCATGGTTGTTGAACACGAGAATGAAATTGATTTCTGCACCGCTTGTGAGACATAACTGCTAAATAAACAATCACAAAGAGCAGTTAGCACATCTGCTTAATATGCCGGGGATGTCCCAATCGAATCCCGGCATCCTAGCTCTGCTACATATGTGGCATGTAGGGAACACGACTGGTTGCTATGCTAGCCATAAAGAGGTTGGCGGGTGTCACACCAGAGATGAATCTGGGGAATCCATCGTGCATAGGCGAGGAAGCATGCAAAGCGAGGGATCCACCCTGGCTTTGAAACCCAAGGCAGACGTCACCAGAAGTTCTCTTCTTCTGACGGCTCTTAGGACAACTGTAAAACACAGTAGACCGCAGGGTCTCTTTTTACCCCCCGCAGCCGAAGGTTACGGAAAGGTGATGTTTTCAGCTTGTTTGTTCATGGGGGGAGGTACCCACTGCTATCTGGTTCCTGATCTCTGGTCCTAAGTCCTTTCCTGGGGGTACCCCAAGTCAGGCCCGTAGCAGGGGGTACCATTGGACAGGACAGAGTAGTACCCCCCAGGACAGGACAGGGGTACTCCCTCAGGACACAACAGGGGAACCCTCCCTTCCAGGACAGGACAGGGGGATAATCCCCCTGGCAGACACGCTGGAGTGCGGGCGGTCCACTTTTTGTGGTCGCGAAGAAGGACTTTCCTGTTTGTAATAATATTTAGATTCTGAACAAAAACACTCAAATCGCCATTCTTAGAATATGTCTACTGTAAATGTATTTTGATGTGTCATCAGGCTCATTTAGGAACGGCAAGTAGATAGCTATTTTAATCTAGTAGAATATATATGTTGATACCAATAAAAAGCTAATGAGGAGTGAAGGCCTATTCATGCCAAGCGAAAGTGGACAAAAAGCGAAAAGTTCAGAGACATGAAAGAACAATAAATAAAGATCAAAGAATCAGCGGCAATCATTTTCGCTTTCTCTTTCACTTTTTCTCGATGGGAAAGGGCCTTACATGTGTTGATAAATTATTGTATAATGTAAAAAAAGACTAAATCAATAAACAATCAGTGCTATATTTTTGAAGACAAATTCTTGTTTAAAATAAAAATATGAAACTTTGTAGCCTTTTTGATGTTAAAAATAATTCCATACTTCACACTTCTATCTAAATACACATTAGGGTCCCAAATTTCTTTCTTTTCAAGTATTTTTAAAATTGAGCTCTTCACAGGCATTTCCCATTTTCCGGATGAGCAAGGGAAAATCCTTGTTTTATTTCTCCGAGTGCACTAAATTCTCCAAGAAAAAGTTTTTACCGCATCATATATCGAATTTTAGATTGGAAGGAAAATAAAACTCAATGACATTTCAATGAACATAACGCTAAATGTATTTCACAAATTTTACTGAATTTTTCAAAAGATTTCATTTATACTCTTTAATTCCACCTAACCTTCGCAAAGTATAACTCCACCCACGCAAATGGGTGAAACGCCACTGTATCGTTTCGGAAAATCGTGTTCTTTTTCCAACAGTGACCTAGAGTCCGTACAATGTTCCGAAAATACACACGTAGTTCATTTATCCAGCGTTTCACGTCTGTTTAAAACGACACCATTTCCAACGCTTCGTTTTCTTCGTCGCTAAATCGTCAGGTACGAAAAACGAAGACAGAATTTTGTGACCTCTCCACAGGTAATAAGCTTAATTGAGTTTTTCACGACAAGCATATGTCAGATGTGACAGGAATAAACTATAATATTTAAGAATTATTACAATTTCAGGGTTGCTACGGCACAGGGAATTTGGTCCTTACTTTTACCAGACAGGGAAAACACAGGGAAATTTTTTGAGACACAGAAACAATATTTTTGCCTGTAATTTATTAATGCAGAAAGCCTGTTTCTCTGAACATATTTTAAAATATTTTTACCTCGCTTCACTCGCCATGATTTTCCCCGTCAAATGATTGTCATATTTACCATTTTTACAAATATATTTATTATCCTACTTTGTTCCTGCATCTTATTTTTTACAAGTACCAATTAAACTTATCCAGTTTTCAAACAAATTAAATTATTGTAATTTTAAATGTGTATATCAAATGATTTTTAAAAGATCATATTTCAAACATTTCCACACAAAGTAGGAGAATGTGTTTTATTTGTAAAGTAGAATTCGACAAGGCTTGTTGGTCTTGTTTATGGAACAGTGACCAAAACTGTACAAGAAAACTATTGGGGATGATAAGGGTTCAGTGGCTAGGAAGACTTAAGGGGTGAGGGTGTAATGACTTTGATGTGAAAATAACCCTCTTTGTATGGTATAATTACATGAAATTAAAGATGAAAATATTTAGTTTGTAATACTTGTAACTATTCTGCTTATCTCTAATAAATCACTGCAGAAGTCAAAATTTTAGAAATATAGTGCTCTGTGGAGGTTTGTAAAACTGCTGAGGTTAATTTAATCCAATGTCTAAATTTTAAACGTAAGTGTTAATTAATATATCCAGTACTTGCTGGATTGTGTATTATAAGGAGTGGAAAGCACTTCTAGATCTGACAGAAATGTGCATCGTCAAAAACTAGAATATATGTTTGTTTTTGACAAATTTGACTCAGAAAAAAACAAGCAGGACTCGCGATAAATTCCAGAATGAATTCCATACAGATTTTAAAGAATTTGTAGAAAAGTTTTGTAAAAAAGATTACCGTATTTAAATCAGCTATTTCTTGTGTAAGAGAACAATATGCTACCACGGTTGCAGTAACAAAGAGGATCTTTTAAATTGACACCCAATCCATGCCTCGGTGAATTCCATGAATTCAATGAAAACTCCGTTGAATTGCGTAAAAGCTTCAATTGAGTTTTTTTTATAAATGACTTTCACTGAATTCAGTAAATCCAAAAGTAGTATGGTTACGAGGGACACTCCATATGTGACAGGAGATACATTCCTAGATTTAGTGGTAAAAAAGATATTTCCATTACTGTCTCTGGGATGGTATCTATTCACAGTAGTGAGTCACAATGGATATCTAACTGGAGGTAGTAATGGAAATGTACATTCTATTACTTAGAAACTATTACTTAGAATCTTGTATCTGTTGGGTAATAATTGATATTTGGGTAATACCTCTGGTAACCATACCATTTTTGGATTTTGTCATGATTCACTGAATTCGCTGAATTCAGTGAAATTCATTTAAGAAAAACCCTATTGAGCCTCACATCACCATAATACGGTGATCTCCATTTCATTTTTTTTTTTCATTTAATTAGAAATTGGCAATTTTGAATGCGGTTGAAGTGGAGAGGGTGGAAAAGGGTAGGCAGCAATGGGTTCAAATTTTGAAGCGGCACTTTGCTTTCTCTTTATTGTGTCACTGACGAATTTTCAGCCCATTTTCTGAAAACGAACACAGTCAAGTATCCTTGACTTAAATTTCACGTAAACTGTGGAGAAGGGCACATGACCAAAAAAGGTTGTACTTGGATGACTGGGGCGCCCCCAGACATTTGATGCCTCTTCATATGGATCAAAATTTCTATTTTGTATGACTTTCATGGAAAGTTTCACAAATGCTTATCTCCCCTACGGATCGGTACCCCTTGTAGAGAATCCTAGATCCGCCCCTCGAGTTTTATTTTTACTTGTTTATAAATTCGATGGTATAAGTTGCTATTGTACTTGAACTTCAAACTTTAAATAACGAAAGAACATAGGTTATAATTTTACCGATAATATTTTAAACATGAACGCGTTGTTGCATGTCACTTGATGTTTCAGATACGTTTACTAGTCAGTATGGCTAGTGTGTGCAAGGAATGTAAACCTGTGACTGTCTATACATTAGACTACCCACCACTGTGGTACGCAGCAAGGAACGGTCACGCACAATGCGTAAATGTGCTTATAAAAGCAGGAGCTAATGTGAATAAGCAAATAGAACATCGAGGAGCACCACTCATTGAAGCTGCTTGGAAAGGCAGTGAAGAATGTGTCAAACTACTTTTAGAGGCAGGAGCTAATGTGAACATTGCTAATCAACATGAACGAACTGCAGTGCATAATACAGCAATTAAGGGACATTATAACTGTTTGAAGTTACTGATACAGGCAGGAGCTAATGTGAACCATCCTAATTCTCTCACAGGAGCTACACCACTAATGTTTGCTGGACAGTGTGGAAATTTGAATTGTGTCCAAGAACTGATAAAATCAGGTGCTGAAGTTGATGCCATGAATCACTATGGTGGAACAACCCTGATGAAGGCAGCGCGAGGAGAAAATGATACTTGTGTAGATTGTGTGGAGTTCTTGATAAAAGCAGGAGCTGATGTGAACAAGAGAAATGTATATGCCAAAACTGCACTGAAGCATGCAGCTGAAGAGGGGAATCTTGAATGCCTAACCCTATTGTTGAACGCAGGAGCTAATGTGAACAGTGTCGATGCTCTGGGTTACACGGCTGTCCATTTCGCAGCCAGGAATGGGCATCCTGTTATTGTACAGCAACTGATAGATGCAGGAGCCGACGTGAACAAAACTAATAAAGTCCCCGGACAGACACCCTTAATGGAGGGCGCATGTCAGAATAATCCGGAGTGCGTGAACATTTTGATAAAAGGGAGAGCCAATGTGAATATGGTTGATAATGATGCAAAAACTGTATTGATTCATGCAGCTGAAAAGGGGAATCTTGAATGCTTAACCCTATTGTTGAACGCAGGAGCTAATGTGAACAGTGTTGATGCTCTGGGTTACACGGCTGTTCATTATGCAACTAGAAATAGGCATCATGTTATTTTACAAAAATTGATAGATGCAAGAGCCGATGTGAACAAAGCCAATAGGGTTCTTGATCATACACCCTTAATGGAGGCCATATCACAGATCAATCAAGAAATCGTGAAATGGTTGATAAAAGCAGGAGTGGATGCAAAAACTGCATTGATTCAAGCAGCTGAACGATGGAATACTGAATGCTTGTTGAAAGGAGCAGATATGAACAATACTAATGCGATAGGTCAAACATCACTACAAAAAGCAATGGAAGAAGACAAGCTTACCTGCGTGACTCTGCTTATCCAGGCAAGAGCTGATGTAAACCAAGTTGATAAATTTGGCAACACTGCTCTTACAACAGCTGCAATATTAGGGAACTTGCAATGTGTCACAATGCTTTTGAAGTCAGGAGCTCATGTGAACAAGTCGATGTTTGGTTCCAATTCTGTGCAGTTATACATCTCAGATGTAAGGCCTCTGCAGAAAGACGTAGCAATGCTCCTGTATGCTGCCGGAGAGGAAGTAATAGAATGTACGTCCTATCCAATAAGATGGAGGTTCCATCCAACAAGTTGGACGTTCCATCCAAAAGTCTTACGTTTCAAAAAAATAAAACTTCAACTCAAGCACATATGCAGAGAAGCGATCAGGAACCATCTACTGACGATAGATCCGTGCCAAAATCTGTTCGTCAGGGTCCCCAGACTAGGTCTTCCATTTGCCTTAGTTCGGTATCTGTTGTTCAACATGTCATTGACACCACCAACTCATGGTAATGTTGAAGTGAGTGATGATGTGCTCAAGAAGCTCTTTAATAAATTTGAAGAACTATCGGTAGATGATAGGGGGTGGGTAGGGCTCAGGATTGTCCAGCCACCCTCTGACATGTGGTGGAGTAGTATTGTCGTATTAGCTCGTCCTATTAACCAATAAGCATTTCTCTCTCCATATTTGGTGGTAAATAAATGAGTAACAGCAGTAGTAGTGTGATTGGCACTCCGGTTATGGGACTCTGCTGCTTAAACTAGGTCACGTGTCAGCTGTCAAGGTTCTAGGTGGGAACCCTGATGCAGGGCTCATGTGTAGGTTATATACTCCCTGTGTAATTGTGGGCTGTATAGTGGTAAGCTGTCAGCAATTATGGATTGCTTGTATTTATGGCCTTACATTAAGGGAGAATGCAGTTTCCCTCGTGTATATTAGTAACACCCTTGTTAAGGTAATCGTATACTGTATTACCTTGCAGTAGGGACGGGGGTGCCGTCATCAGTATTGCTTCAATAAAATAGCTACAAACAACAGTTTATTAGCTTTTAATGAAGGTTATTGAGACTTATTATTACTCTTGCGGGGAGTTCTTTCTTTATAGCAAAATATTCCAGTAACAAAGCACTTTCTGTCATTTGAACAATTTTCATCTGTTTTCTGTCATTTAACGATAAATCGTGTGCAAATCGCTGTTTACTGATTTACCTCAGTTCTACCTGTTTGTCGGTTCACGAGCATTCGTAAATCCTACACTCTAGCATTGTTACCGCCCGCCATCCGAAGGATGGGGGAATGTAATAGTTTGAGTCCTGTTTGTCA
>JBCAUG010500200.1:0-15231 GCA_038406175.1 Haplosyllis leylae
ATAATTTACAATTCTGCATACTTACTAAACTTTAAAAATTAAAATTTTCAGTAAATTTTGACAAAAAGAGGACCAAACAAATTCTAACTGTGTTTCTTGATGTTTGTGAACAAAGGCTAGACTGCAGTACTGCAAAAAACACAGTTTACTTACAAACGAACTGTATCTTCCGGTTAAAAAAACACAGTTTGTCAGCAAATGAACTATATCTTGCAGTGAAAAAACACAGTTCATAAACGAACTATATTTTTTTCCGAAACTCATACAGGAAACTCATACTCAAACTCGTTTGTACGATATGCACACTATATCAGCAATTGGAAAAATAAAATATCACAACTTTATTGATTGCATACATTTTATTCATACAGGCTATTATGATGGCATTATCCAGACCAGAGGTTGACTTGATTGCCATAACCTGTGTGTCGGGTAATGTGGAGGTCGACCAGGTGGCCATCAACACATTAAGGGTGCTGGACGTGTGCGAAAGGCTGGATGTCAGTATTTCAGTTTTTACACCCTGTTGGTTTTGTATTTGTTACTACCCACACGTAGTTTGCGGGAAGGTAACACTGGGTCCAGGTCAATCACTGAAGTGCCTCCATCCCCGCTCCTGAGGCAGAGACCACCCCTACCAAACCCAACACCATATTTCCCCCACCTCACCTACCTCTATACATGCAGCCCATATATCCATTGGCATGCGAGCGGTTGGCCTTCTACTGAAAAGATTTCTTGTTTTTTTTCCACTTAATAAGCAAACTTGACTTTAAAAGCAACGTGAGCATTTTGTTAAGTAGAGCCAAATTGATCAGATCTCAACAAATTTTAACAGAGTAATTTCCCTGTAGGTTCCAGTCTATAAAGGACCAGTTAAATCCATCATCGGTAACGACCGACTGGATTCACGATTCCACCACGGACCTGATGGTATGGGAGGAGCGCAATACTCATCCCCACCAGACTCTAGTATTATCAAGTCGACGCCCGCCCCCATGGCAATAAGAGAAATTGTAAACAAATACCCAGGTTTGTTGAACTGTAGTCCGTTACTCGGAGGAACAAAGTGTTCAAAGAAAGTGTTCTCTATTAGCCTCAGTTTCTGTTTGAGTACTGAGCATCTGTTTTAGTACTGGAATCTAGTTTGTCAGTAAATTAGCTTGATTCTGGGCAAGAATCGAGCTAATTTACCTGTGAGCTGGATTCTCATGTGGGAATCGGGCTGATGTTATTACCACCCGCATTCCGAAGGAAGGGGGAAGGTAATGTTTTCACAGGTGTCTGTTCGTCCACGGGGGGAGGGGGAGGGTACCCAAAAAAATAAATCAAAATTTTTTTTCAAATTTTTTTTTTTTGCACATTTTTTTTTCAAAAAATTTTTTTCAATTATTTTTTTTTCCACTTTTTTTTCCAAATTATTTATTTTATTTATTTTTTTCAAATTTATCTTTTTTTAAATTTTTTTTTCAAAATTGTTTTTCTTTGATTTTTTTGGGGGGACATAAGTCCCCCAGGATAGGTTTGCTACGTGGCAGGCGGTATGCCTCTTGTGTTCACGCAGGAGGACTTTCTTGTTGTTTTATTAAATCTCGAATCAAGCTAATTTACTGACGTATTAGATTTCCTGACTCGAGTGGAAGATCACTACTCAAACTGAGTCGCACGGAAGACACTAAAAAGAAGCATTAATTTACCGTTCGTCATACAAAAACCGTATTTTCTAATACCGACTGATCTTATGTTAAAAACTGCAAATGAACTAATTTGGCAGAGGAGACGACAAGAGCGTAGAACCATAAAAATGCCCGAACGCTTATTGTGTTCTGCATGTTCACGTTTTCGTTCGCAGGAGAAATCACATTGGTTGCCGTGGGACCATTGACCAACATAGCTCTTGCCTTGAGACTGGACGAACATCTAGGCTCAAAATTAAAAGATTTTGTAGTTATGGGAGGCAATATACATGGTATGTTTCCAGAGATGGTATTCTGTTCAATCTACTTAAATTAAAAATTCCATTTTAACTGAACTAATTAGATTAAAATTACAAAGTTAAACGACGTGTACGTGCCTTCTACCTCACCAGGCAATTGTTACATGAACAGCTTTCAGGAACTTTTTAATCTGTTGAATTAAAATTGTGTTCAAATGAAGTATACTTTAAATGTTTACCTTTCCTTCACTTTATGCAGCCAGAGGTAGAGTAAGTACATCCGCGGAAGACAATTTCTTTGTTGATCCTGAAGCTGCGAAAATCGTTTTAGCGGACATTGGGAATAAAATCACGTTGCTGCCCTATGAAATCGCTCTTAAGATAAATTTTTCATGGGTAAAGTAACATACAAATAATAGAGTTTTCTGCACTTGCAAAAAGACATCTTTGGCTGGTTCACTAAGATTGATAACTCTGCCATGGACATTTAAATATACTAGGCTTCTGTTCTGTGAACTCAAGCTTTTTCATATTACACAAAGTTACCTAACCCTAACCCTAACCCTGACAGTAGCGACATTTTTATATTCCTTAAATTTCAAAATAAGTGTGACATATTTATCGGTTACTTTTGTTTTAATTCAAAACATCACTGCAAGTGTAAATTAAAATTGATTTAATTGGCAAGCATTTCATATTTATTTCCATCCAAAAATACCAACATTGCTAACTTTGTGTATTTCGAGGAAATTCGACAAATTGGCTAGAACCCACTGCTAAACAGTACCTTATTAAGCCACCGGGATGATCTTTTCTTTCTGTGTTGCTTTGTCATTCCTGTTTGAGACATTCACTTTTCTTTTGCCAGCTAAAGGTAATATAACTCCTGCTGCTGAATATAATTTCTATTGTGATCCTGACGCGGCTCATATAGTACTAACCCAGATTGGTTGCGAGACTAATTTGCTTTGCTGGGAAACAGCAACAACTGCATGCGGTTTCCAGTGGGTTAGCTATGCACGTTATATAATTTTTCTTCCAATTCCAGAATTTTACCGAATTTAAGTGAATTTCTTTCTTACGGTTTCAATAGAAATATTTCAGTTCTGATCTTAATGTTGCAGAACTGATTTGATTAAATTAAAGAAATTGTTCTTGATTCGTAATAGAACCAGAACTGACAAACATTTTTTGTTTTATCATTTTTAATCAGACATTTTCCTTTCTGATAGGATTGGTTTAATTCGTTGTTGGATGTTAAGACACAAAAAGGACAATTTCACAAGGCCATCAACGAATTTTCGGCAAATAGAAAAATGAATACCATGAAACTTCCCAACTTTTACGCTTGTGATCCTGTTGCTATGGCTATTGCCATTGACAATTCTGTCATCATAGAAACGGACAAGAAATATTGTGATGTGGAGTTGAGAGGAGAACTTACTCGAGGACAGATGGTTGTTGACTGGAATGGGTTTTTAAAGAGGGAACCAAATGTTACCATTGTTACAAAGGTGGACCTGTTTAAAATTAAAACTTTCTTCGAAGATATGTTAAAATGAGAAAGCCGTGCCGAAAGTTTTTTTCTGCGTCAATCAATACACTGCTGCTACTAAAACATAATTAAAAAAAAACACACACATTAAAATGTAAACTTTCATACTCACTTGCGTGTTGCAACACGTACGATATTTTGGATAGAATCATCCAACTAAAAATCATCTTTGACTTGGAGTTTAGTGGTATAAGCCTGTAGTACATCGATAACAACGAAAACAGTATTCAGTAAAATATTGTTGTACATTAAAATTCGTCATCTGTCAAGTAACCCTGATCATTCAATGAATATTTTTGAACTGCAATGATCAACCATTTTGCTTGACAAATCAAGTTAATTTGATTTGAATTTTTAAAATTATCTCAAAATAGCACTGAAAAGTTGTCATTTAATTTGATTTGACAAGGTATGAATTTTACATCAATTCGAATATAAAGCATGAGAGCAATTTGTGACAAAGTGATTCAGCAACATAATTTGCGATGTATTTCTGCTTGTCAGCCTCAACAGCTGGTGACATCATACGAATTTTGGCAATCAAGATCTCACACCATATGTTGCAGGATCCACGGAAAAAACGATAGAACACAAGCACGTATGGAAACAATATAACAGCGTTAAATACCTGAAACAAATCTTCTTCTGATGATTTTATGTTGCCATAAGCGAAAAAGAATTCTGAGTACTTTACTGTTTAATACACATTTAAGCGCATGAGTGCAACTGTGATTGGTATTGGATGTTTTTGTCAACTTAAAAATGGGGATATAAAGCAACCAACATTTTGAACAAATGAGTTTAATTTGTACTTTAGTAGTGTAACATCAACAATAACTGATTAATGTGTAGTGAACTATCTTTGTGACATTCCTTTAACTCTAACATTTTACCGTCTCAAGCATAACTCGAGCAACAGCGTTCTAAAATTAAATGAATTCATATTTATGTGTTTAATTTTTAAACACTAACAAGCAATTTGTCTTTATCGAATGATCGACTTTAGTTATCAGAAAATTTTAGAAACAAAATATATGTATCATAAACAATCATAAAAATTATTGACAAGGCAGGCGCTTTAATTTCAATTTCAGCAGTTAATTAAATGGGAGATCCAGATGAATGAATATATGACTTTAAATGCATTTAGAATGCAATTTTAATACAACTTTTATCACATGCATAGCTTAAAATATCACAATGTTTGAGACGAATCGTTGCAATGAAGATCAATTGTTTGCATGATTTGTTTTGTTGTAAACACAAGAGAGAGAGAGTCTATATTCCAGTAAGAAAATATTGTTTCAGCAATAACACTGATTCCGTGAAGCTTTATCCGACAAATTGTTTTGTGTATTGTTTTATTTCTGTAAAGGTGAGCACAGAAAATCTGAGTGTAAGTTTAATCGTGCATTTCTCAGGGTTTCATTTGATCAAGTTCAAAGATAAACAACGTCACGATCCTTAGAATTGCTATGGAAAGTATCCTAGTGATTTCTCAAAGTTATTTCCTGCAGGTACCCCCGGAGTAACTGTGGAAGTGTCGTAGTCAAAACGCAAATTTTGCATCACAGAGGCAATTTCCGCATCTTTCTTTTTGCTAAGTAATAATTTTTCACTCATGTTTTTGTCAGTTTCTTCTCCTTTCTTTCCATCCTTTTTATTATCCTCTTTTTCATGGGATTTAATTTTCCAGTTGGCTTCATAGTCTCTTCTTTCATGAGATCCGCTACTATCTGCTTGAAAATTTTGTTCACCATAGTATTGAGATTTAGCCCCTCGAGGTGGTGTTTGTCCGTGGTACTCCTCTGGCATGTTCGACTTTGATCGATGATCTAAAGGACTGACCCTGCCGGTAGGCCGTTCCCCGGGGCTACGTGGCACTACAGGATTGGGAGGGAGCACGCGGACACCAACACCAACGCCTGAAACTTTATGCGGAGTTACTTTTGCAACTGGACGAGGAGGTGCAGCATCTGAAGTATTTCTATCACCGAAGCTCCTTGGTCTTTCAAAGGGAGGAGGTTGATGCTGTCGAATCAGTGGCTGCTCCGGAGGTGGTTGATTGTTGTATCGTGGAGGAGGTTTGTACTGAACCCTCGGAGGGACCCAAGCGTCTGCTACTACTGGCCTAGAGCGGTCTGGTATTCTAGGAGGTTGTTCTCTGGCGTATTCGTTGTAACCTCTGGTATTCCTATCATCCTGGTTTGCATAAAATGCAGACGGGATCAAGTGTTGCCGGGGAAGCGACGAGTCCTCTGGGAGTTCACGGTCGTACCCTGGGCTTCGTGCTCGAGGGTATGGGGAAAGGGCGTTGTCTTGGTATCTCCTGTCTTCTTGACCGGGTAATGGACTCCCGCTTCCCGACAAGAAACTGTATCCTTGACCCAGATTGCCTGGACCTCTATCCACGGGACTCGGTACTGGCTTAGGGGCTGTCTTTGGAGCTACTTTAGGTGGCACAATTGATTGAGGTCGGACTGCTGCTGTGGCTTTGGACCTCTCTTCGAATCTAGCTATGATGTTGCTGGGTCGTAATTGAGTCGCACTCAGTGTGTCTTGATCGAGTTCAATACTTCTTGTCATAGACTGGTATTCCCTGGGTTGATTCCTACCGAAACCATCCCTGTCATTATCACCACTTGGTATTCTATTTCTATTTCTGTCAAATGGCGAAGTAACTACGGGTGCTCCTCTGGAATTTGGTGGGGCAAAGCCCCTGGAATCGGTAAATCTCGATGGAGTAGCAGCTGGTGAATTCGATTCATCTATGTGACGAATGTATTGGTAAACGTCCTCGTCGTTGTTCCAGACTTCTTCCTCTTCTTCAATGCGAGATACATCCGGTTCCGGCAAACCTGACTTACGATTCCTCAGCGGCCCTCGTTCTGGAGACCCGCGGGCGATTGGTTGGAAGTCATTTTGGGTCAAGTTGATCACACTGCTAGCTAGCGAGCTGTTGGGTTCTTGTGATTTATGACCACTTTGGTCCACAGGTTGTCGCGGATACTCCCGTGACTCTCTTACAGCAGCAGCCGCTGCCATAGCATTCTGAGCCGCCAGGTGTTGGATATTGGCCGGACCCGAACCAGTTGGTGGTTGCCCCAAACCAGGGACAGGTCGTGACACAGGCGCGCCGGATACGCCACTGCCGTTCTCACCAGCTGTGCTGAAAGGTCTGTAACTAAAGGCTCCCGTTTCATTAACTTGATTTTCATTATAACTATCTTGGATAGTGTTCAAGCCATGAACTAATCCAAGTGCTTCTTCATCACTGGAACATACGAACACATGTACATCCATGGCTTTTACCCCAGTAGTTCTCCTTAGTACACATACAAATAGGGAAGGATGACGCATTTGCTGGAGGAAATGGTATTTCTTTTCCAAAACAACAAAGAGATTATCCTTATTTCTACTATGGTCATTGTCAAGGGGTTCAAAAGCACCACAAAGTTTTTTGGTTCCTCTAATGACAACGAATTGCACTGCGTCCCAAAACAGAATGTTTGGCATGTTGTAGAACACCTCGGTGGGAGATGGCTTCGAGGCTTCCTTCCAACTCATCGTCAGACCTCTGGATGACATTGTCAGGTATCTCTGTCTGGAGGGATCTGGAGCTCCTCCCGACTGTCTGTAGTTGAAGTATAAATCCCTCAGGGGTTTCTGAACTGCTCCAACTCCCGTCGCTGAAGTGGTCAGCATACATGACCCCAAATAGGTAACGGCTCTGCTGTCACCTCGGTCAACCAGAGCCATTGCTACGCGTGGATGTTACTTGGATTCTGAAAGTGTTTCAAAATATATGCATCATCAACACAAAGCTTAATTGTTATTTGCTCTAAACAAAAGATAACTTTGTCTACAATGTGGCAATATCGGATGGATGCAAATTTTAATTTCTCCTTTATTTTAAAAATCCTAATTATAGCTGTAATGATCTCTTACATGATTTGATCTGATTCTTGCTAAATAACAGCACACGCTATGCATAGGTTTTCAGCGAGTTAGTTTTCCAATGAGATCTGCTTAATAAATGATAGTGCAATGATTCAAGCGATGTACATACAAGTAATTTATCGTTAGGCATCTGGTCGCATTAAAAACATTCAGTTTTCAACTCTGTGAACTCAAGTTTTTTTTTGGTAATAATGTACACATGCATGATTTCATAAGCCCTCAACCCAAAGGTAAGGCCCAGTAACCGACCTTCACATGTTTAGTTTTCTTTTTTGATAAATTAGTTGTAAATATTTTGCTGTTAAGTAATAAAACTTATTTTTTTATCAGTCAATAATTTGATCTCAAGATGTCATGATTACCAGTAAAACAATCAATTGTGCGCCTTAATGAGATTTACACTGCTGGTACCAATTGCTCACACGCACGTGTTGTTTACAATCCCACTTCCAAGGCCTGAAGCCATTTAGTTTCAGACTCATATTACTAAAATAGTTTGGTAATTTCAGCATGACAAAATGTGTAAACTTCCTCGTCACAATAAGAGGAACTAAAAACATTCCTTGCACACGCACGCTATACGTTCCTCAGACAGTTAATATGAATCACGTGGAATCCCAGACAAATATATATCTGTCAAATTGAAAATCTTTTTGCACGTAGTTGGAGCATTGTGTTTACTGAGGAACAGTTATGATGAATACATTGTGGATCAGCTGAGAGCTTGACGCATCACTTTCAATGTCACGGACTGTATGCATTTAACATTCCTCACTGTAAGACACATATTTGATGTTATGTTGTACAAGCTCGACAAAAATAGTTAATATTTGGCGTTTGAGGAATCTTCGCTGTAGAACAAAGGTCCACACGGAAATGTATGTATCCTTGCACTGTGCTTTTCGTTCATTTCCAGAATAGATCAGACCTTGACGTAGCTTTGAGGTACTCCGACTGCCTCTTAGAATGTAAGCGGCATGCATACCTTCAGTGGTTACCCAACAGCAATGTCAGTGGCGGATCCAGGATTTCCCAGAGGGGGTGCGCCAACGTATTATTTGGCCATTTTTTCCCCCGAAAACTGCATGAAAATGAAAGAATTTGGACCCGGGAGGGGGCGCGTCCCGGCGCCCCCTTAGATCCGCCAACGAATGTGTATCAGGTAACATTCTCTTAACGTCTATTAGAGTTGGCAATAATAATAATTTTGAAGCAGTGATGAGAGTCAAACCCATGAGCCAGATTTGCCAGGTGCTCTAACCGATTGAACTATCGGGGATCGGATAATTCAGGTTAATAATTACCGATCTCGTACGAGGGATATTAATGTTTTCACAAGTGTCTGTGATTCTGTCCATAGGGAGAAGGGGCAGGTGCCCCTCCCCGCCAGCCAGGTAGGGAGGGATTCATCCCGTCCCTCAGCTCTGTCCCCAAGCCAGGTAGGTAGGGAAACTCTACACCCTAGCCAGGTGGGTTGGGATAACCCTCCGTGAAGGACCAGTCAGAAAAGAAGACCGCGCACTGCTCCGCCTCCCCTGGTTAAAGCTGGTCTAGAATGATCAGCAAGTCTAGAATGAACAGTAAGGAAACAGGAGCAATAGGTATGGAGGTCGTGGTTGGTGTCTCGTGATTTTAATACGAGGTCTTACTTGTTTGGTAAAAGACATATTCGCATGGACAAATATATATGTAGATTACATTAGTATCCCTAAAATAGGTTCAACCTTGATGAATGACGGTCAGCGTAAGGTCTTTGGGTTACCCCGAGAGCCATAAAAAGTTAAAATTTCAACCAATGTCATTCTCACTTATTTCACTGAGTGAAAAGTATGCAGGTACTTCTCCTACAGTACAATGTTCAATACAACTTATCCTTTGTTGAATGAAGTTTGAACGTCGAAAGTCAGTACAGGCAGATGTAGAAATTTCACACTGCTGAAATATTTGTTTACAACTTGCTGGTTAATCAACTAATTATTTCATTTTTAATGGTTGGATTTCCATGAATATTTCAGAGGAAAATGTACCTTACCTGGGTGATATATTTCCTTTCCAAACTCCACAAATGTATTTCCTTCCAGTTGTAATGAAGTTATTATCATTCTCTACAAAATTGAAGTCGCCACAAGAGCAACTAAAGCAACAGGTGGGTCAGATCACAATTCAACAACTGATATTGTTTAATAAATTTTTTGTTTGAAACACTGCCTTCACAATCTGCTGTTTTAGAAGTTCATTCAAAAAGCACACCTCGTGTCAAAAACATCGTGAATAACGCTTCAATACACCTGCTCGCCCGTTTCAAAATTGGAAAAAGCCTTGCAGAACAACTGTGGGCTGCTGGAGTTTCCACGTGAACTTTTCAAAAGGGTACTTCTCAAACTCACACCATACCCGATCAAAGTTGAGTCACCATGCCTTACCAAATACAGTGTGTTCAGCTTCCGGCAAAAAGTTCACATTCAATCTCCATTACTGCATAGATTCTTGTGTACGTATATTTTGTTGTTTTGAACCTCAAAATGCAACAGACCATGACTTATTTGGAGGTGCATTTTTCTAAATTCGCTCAAGTGCGACACAATCTGAGGCTCTGCGGTCACCCGGAGGTCTGGTCTTGCTGTGGAAGGTATGATGAAGAAATATCAACTGTGCCCAGCAAGAAAACATTTCTGTTTCGAAGAATTTGAAAATAAGACTGTAAAAAACAAACGTTATGAACTCAATTCAGATTTCAAACAAATGCAGTTTTTGCTTTGAATTTCTTATCCTTGAAAGTTGTCAACTTAAAAATCTAGGCACCATTATCATTGCAAGTTATTTTAAAACTTCCTTTGTGTACACATCTATGCCAAAATTGAACTTTCAAAGACAAAGAAGGCTTGCCTTGACGCTTCATAAATATTTACTGTACCAATATCTTTTTAATTTCCTATGCCTTAGTGCCTTCAAATATTAAAGATGAGCACCAAGTTTGTCCCAATTGCATTAGAAGCAGTGAAATTGGGACCAATTTCTTAACTTGAGTAACTTCTCACCATACACAATTAAAGGCTTTTGCGACACAACACAAAATAACATGTTCGATTTGTAAATGTAAACTGACAGACAAGAAGCAGCTGGCATGTGGTGCAGCAAAACAATAAGACTAATAAATACACCTGCAGCCAATGATTAATATAAAACCACAAAAAGTAAATTACCATTGTCTGCTGAAATTATCCAATAATGAAATCCCATCGGATTATAAAAAATTATGCCACATTACTGTAATATTTTATCATTTCTGTCATCAAGCATGCTTGAGATGTTCTTGTTCAATTGATTAAATTTTAAAATTAGGCACAATTACCGGTAGTTACTTTGTTGTTTTGTTCTAAAGCAGTTTACTATGTGGAGTTGAGTAAGTGAGTCCATGTCGTGCTCTTCGTTTCATTGATTACTGCTTCCAAATTAAACTCGGATTCTCGTGAGATAAAATCCAGTTCGTCACGAACTGAGGAAATAAATATTTTATGTGCTTTATGCAGATACACATTACTCTTAGTTCACAAAAATGTACACATCAAATAGTGGCAACAGCACTACATGTCTTCATGTTCAAACAAGTTTTAATCAGATTGAAAAGATTTCGAATACTACAGAATTATATAAAATGCCTACGAGGCAAAGAAATAACAAGCAGTTTAGTTTCTTCACACATAGTATGATAAATACTGTATCTAAAACATGTTTAGAACAATTGCTTTACCTCAAAATTATGCCTAAGTAATGTGTCCGAGAATATGTCCTGATAATACAACATTTTTCATCCTTTCAATTTAGAAAGAGTTGACTGTGCATGGAGTGTTTTTATCTGCAGTGCGTAAACGTAAACTTTCCATTTGGTGTGGCAAATCAATAACGCTTAGCGTAGACAACCTACATATCGTCGGAACGCATTGAATATTATATATACGTTTACTGCACACATTGTAAAACTATTGATTTGTGTGTATCAACAACAACATTGAAATTCAAGAGATTACCATTCAATCACAATAGATGTTCTGTCTCACCAAAATGTAGACAATCCTCTTCAGGCTGTTATGAACTTAAGCAGCGTTTTTTAAGATTTGATAAGACTTATAATTGGCTGTTTCTTCATGCCTTGGTCGCATGGGACTCAATCTTTAATCAACAATAACTCACGAGTATTAGTTTGATTCGTACAACTATTATAATATTCTAGAGATAATGATTTCATTGTAAATAAACAATCGAAAAGAGAAATATAATAAAATATGACTCTTCATCCTAACTCTTGATTATTCATGCATACACTTTATGGTGCTCACATAGTAGAAAATGTTTTAGATTTACCGTGAGTTACATTGAGCCTACTAATAAAGTAATCCCAGTATAACCAAAGGATATCCTGAGGAATTTATTTGCGTATCTTTGGTACAAATACCTTTGGAGAAAGTTATCCTCATGGAGATTTGAAGGAATTTGGTTTTCCAAATATGTCGTTACCCCTGGATACAGGGTTTACAAAACTTGATGCTGACAAAGTGAACGAGACTCCCCACAACTGAGGTTCAAGACGCACTCGCAATAAAATAGTCAATATTTTGTGTACCAACTTTTGGGGATCCTCCCGAGGTATTTTTTTGGAGGCGGGTGGCTTATGTAACAACTTTGCTTCAGGAAGATATCTGAAAGTTGCTACATGAACCCTCCCCTAAAAACATAATGGTTTCAGGAGTATCTCTGAAAGTTGTTGTGTAAACCTCCTTCCCACGTGAGTCCAAACCAAGTTCCAGATACAATATTTTACATCTTCCAAAACAAAACAAACTGCCCGTCGCTCTACAAGCTTGGGCATAATCAAAATGATTGTTTTATCAACAAAGAAGGACCTGACTATCACATATATACAGGTATAACTACTATATTTTAACTCAACAACTTAAGTAGAGAAAAGTATAGACTAATTTAATAAATCTCAATACAGCAGAAATAAATGGAAGAATGGAAGTATATAGAAACATCTACCTTACCAACACAACTGTATCCCTGATCACGATTTCCTAGGCTCCTAACATGGAATTCTGTCGAGCTTTTATCAGCCAGTCTTTACAGTTCCCTGAAGTGTTTTATTGCCCTCGAGTTACCAAACCACTTACTTTTTGCAGTTGTATCGTGTGACATGTTTTCTATTTCCAAACCTAATGTGATGTAACGATATTCATCGTCCGTAGATCATGTGCAGACAGTTAAAACAGCAACTCATCCTCGTGGCGGTACTAAGTCTTCGAGTTAGTGTACTTTTCCAGTGTACACTGCGATTTTGAGATTTAGTCATTCATTCGACCATTTCAGACTCCTACCAATGGTTCCCGCGAGCAGCACGATGTTTGACTGTGTATGGCAACAGGTTTATAGGCTTTTCACGAACATCAAACAAATTATCACGTGAAACTCGAAAGAAAAGCAATTGAAATGTTTTCCTCGTTGCTTGCTTTTCACAGACATTGAAACAGAAAAGGTCATACCTAAGTTTTTTTTTAAAATTCTGATTGTTCTTGAGTTCAATGTGGTGATTTTATTGCCCTTTATGTCTCATGCTGAAAATACCTTGTTCACTGACAAAGCGGGTTTAAAAACATGTGCTTTTGAGATGCCTGTTGAATATTTTCAATATTTATTTTCACTTTTGCATACTTTGTTTTGATCTTTTAGCAAAGTATTTCACAAATTTAAAATGTAACATTGGCCATTTCTTGCAGTTTGCTGAAAAGAAATGTTCAAAGTGGTTTCCTTTTTTTTGAAAGTTTATTCAGAATGTTCCAGACATATTTCCCAGAACAGAACATTGCACTACTGGTGAAGGGTTCTTGGTATATCGTTATTTAAAAGTACGAAGTATCTCGTCTTGCAATTTCATTTCTTCAGAAATTTATCTTTGGAATCAAGAGATGTGCTTGAACTTTCCGAGCACAATGCGATATCTGGTATAATTGGGTTTACCTTTGCCTGGCATACATTTTACAAAAAGTGTGCACTATGCACCAGGATGTGACAGTTCTGCATACAGTTAATAGCGAAATTCTCAACCTATTATTATTATGAATCTCCATAGCCTGAATAATGTCTGTGGTGAAACCACAAAATAATACTTTTATGCTTCATCTCCCTCCGTGTAGGAAGTTTAACCAAAGGTTATTTGAGGTCTAAAATATTTTTAACTTATCGAGACCAAAAACATCGCGTAATGGATTATCGGTGGCAAACTGCCATTCCAATTTCATCGAACAGGCACATGTAATTCACCCTTTTGAAGAAACGAGATTAATTAATATTTAATTTTATGTCAAGCATTTTTTGCTTAAAATATAAACAAAAAACCCGCGCAATATAATGCAACTTTGATGCATTTGTGACCATTGTTCTGATTTTATTTAGTAGAAAAAAATATCCTGATAAGACACTTTAAAGACATCAACAACATAACAATCTGTATTGATGTAAATGAGTTAATTATGAATAAAAACCACTTAATGGAATTGGCGGGACTCTTGCCTAATTTCCTGTTATACTCAGTTCTACATTGCCTAATGAACCAGTTCCCAAACAGTAAAATTTAAGGTTCTCCAAACGTAATCTTTAAATTATCGTACTTACCTTTATTTTGAGTAATGTAGGAAGTGCGGGTTAACGATACTTTTCTTAATTTCTACTGAATTTTCTGTAGTTGGTTGCTTTTTTATGACGCAGGGATTTGAGGCGGATCGTCGGAGTTGATGACTGACTGATCTGTGGTTAAACACAAACATGTAATTGGTACTAGAACTTAACCAAATCGTCTGGGCCAATTGGTTGAGTTTGGTTGAGGAAACAGACATTTCCTTTTTTCTTTTTTTCATTCCAGACAAAAATGAGTCACAATTTCTTATTTTGACGTACGGAAACCAGCTTTGTTCTGGGTAGTTTGGGATTGGGATATTTACTCATTCCTGAACTCACAATTGCTCAGTACGGACTGAATAAATTACTTTTTCCTTCATATTTTCATTGAAGCGGACCATGTTGGCATCCGCGGATTCTAAATTTAACTCTCCCCAGTACTGACCATGATTAACACTTTTTATTGACCCTGGACATAGTATATTGCTTGTTCCTTGGAATAGCATGAAATGTTTTTTTTTATCTCACCATGGAACAGGAAGATATACCAATCGATTGCAGAGCAAATGGTTTCGGCCAGGCGTAGAAATTGAATGTCCAATAAAGAAATTTATCCAAACCGTTTTGCAATTCTCCGTGTAGTACATTTAAATCGCGATATAGCAAATTATCCGACTGATATGAAGAATCTATTTTAAATATTCTGAACTTTTCAATTTTTCAAGTGTAAAAAAAGAAAAAGGTGTCCTCCTCAAAAACCTTTTTTGAACACTTGCCACGATGGAATTCATTTCTCCTGCAAAACAAAATTGTTTATGGCACATAACAAAAAGTTTCTTTCATTAAGAGAATGAAGTTTTTTTAAAAAGAGTTACTTTGTTATTTCCTGATTGTGATCCCATCCTTTCTTGTGGCCGCCGCCTTTTTAGGGTTCTGTCGCTTTGCCTCATGCCTTTGGTATTTGGTTATTTTAATTGATTTAGGTCAGGTTACAATTCTATTATGCAAGTTTTATATTCTTTGCGGTAACTTCCACATAATTGGTGACTCGTAGAGGTACCTTATTGATGGAATTGGGGTTGCTGCACGGTTTTTTTGGGAATTTTTTGGA
>JBCAUG010500310.1:0-15231 GCA_038406175.1 Haplosyllis leylae
ACTTTTATCTGAAAAATATTCATTTTCACATTTGAGACAGTTTGTAAAGTTTCAAAAAGTTTCACCATCCCAAATTTTGAGAAAAATGAAGATTACCATTGATTTCAATGGAAGTTTGGCTCATCTTTGGAGTGAGATTACTCATTAATCGGCTGGTGAATGTTGCTTAAAATTTCACAAATGTCTTGTGACCTTATTTTCTTCAAACGACTTATGTTAAATCTTTGAACGGCTGGTCCCAAAGAACTACCTTAAATAAAGACTTTTAAGGCAATGCTCTATTCATTCCCACAAGTGATTATTTTGGCGAATGAATGAGCGTTGCCTTAAAAGTGTTTATAATAGATAATACAACCTTGCCTTCAGTGATTATTAGCCACAAACAATCACTGGCCTAATAATCACTTCATGCTCGGGTATTATCCTATACATAACAATCAATGATGCTTTGTATTCACTCTTTTTTCACACCACCTGTATTATTATTTTTACTTCGTCAAACTGTACGATGGAGACCAAGACAATTTAAAGAATCCAGAAGGGATCTATTTTAAAAGTATTAAAAGCGTAGTTTGTTAACTAATGGAGACATGGCTATTCAGACCCTCTATTGTACGTATGACATTGTGAGTAAGAACCAGAGAGAGGATAGAATGGTGACTAATGGTCAAGACGTCAAGGGTCAAGGTCACGACCATGGCGACCATGACCTTTTGATGAACGAAAGCAACAGTGAAGACGTTATGAATGGCGTCAAAATCACAGGACCTCTTCCAGATAAGGTAAAATTTACTTCTAATTCTTATAAAAGTCTATACCCAGTTCCGGTTGTAGGTCGACTTCCGGACAAGGACTGGATCGCTTGCGTGAAAACAAATTTGTGATGTTTAGTTGTATCGGTCGTGTTAGACGGTCGTTTCATAAAATTAACCATATCAGGGTTGTTTACATAAACCATATTTACGTTTTACGAGAAAACAATCACGTGGCAGAAGTCCTATAGTCTAAATTTCTGACTAGTCCATTCGCTTTGTTGATCCAGAAGAAAGACCAGAAAGGCCGTCTTCTTTGTAGCATTGTGTCTTGGATAACTCTATTGCTTCATGCTTCCAAATGTACTTAAAACGTTCTCATAGATGGTCATCGCAAACCTGCAGTAGTAATGTTGTTATCTAGACGAATAATTCACACTTCAACTTCAGTGTTCGATATCGCCATGTACGTGTGTACAGATTATAATCGCATCGCATGCGATTACGGTATCCTGATGGGTTTAATACCGCACCGCAATGAGGGATATAAGTATAGTCGGGAGGGAACAATACCCGTCTATTAACTCCTCCCGGATACCCGACACACAGTCAATTAATTGCCCCGAACAATCACGCAACCGATCCGTACAGATTCATTCACACCAGTTGGATGACGTGTGCGAAAGGGAAACCGAATCCAGCCTATTTTAGACTGCAATGGTTGGTGGATATTTGCTGTTACTTTGTTAATGTCATTCAGTCATTTTTGTCATTGGCATTGCTGTAGTTCACTAAGTATCATTCTAAAAGCTTGACATTTTTGCAAGTGTGGAGGAAACGGAGTGTTGTAAGCAAATTTCAGTGAAAATTTTAGAGATCTCATTTGTGAATGATTACCGCCCACGTACGTAGTACGACGGGAAGATACTGTTTTCACAGGTGTCTGTCTGTCCACAGAGGGGGAGGTGGCCCCCAGCCAGGATGGGTTAATCCCCCCCCCGAAAGGACAGCAGAGCGAGCATTTGCTACGCGGCGGGTGGTATGCCTCTTGCGTTCACGCAGGGGGACTATCTTGTTTACCTTTGCATTCGTTTTTGGTCGAGTGTGGACAGACCTCAAGCGATGTTACCTGCAATCTGAGGTCCTTGTGTTTACACTCATACCTGCAGGTGTGGAAGTTTATGAAATTGCGATAAGGTGTGGATTTGTAAGCGTAATATAGAGAAGTAAAGTTGTTATATTTTGCATTATTGAACATTTACTTTTTCCTGTTTTGAACCAACATCTCACTTTAAAGATGCCACTGAATGATAACTGTTTTATTTTATTATTTAATGGATCGTGCGCAAGATCTGTGATATTTTAAACGTTCATAGCGTGAAAGAAGCGATCTCATCTCAAATTTGAGTCTACTATCTGGAGACCGCACTTGAGTAAGATATCATGTCTCTTGCCGTTTTTGGAGGCGGTAGTGGTTATCATCATCACCACCACCACAATCATCATCATCCTAGTCGATCACCCAGAATGCCCAGGACTGCCAATCACCTTCCAGATGACCATCCAGCCGCCCTGGCGGCAGAGGAGGAAACTACTTCCCGCTCAAACACCAGTCACCATAACAGCCACCGAGGGCGGGGCAGTGTGCAACAGGAGACCCCTCTGGTGAAACAAGAGGTAGGCTCTGAATAAAATATTTATCACGAATATTGTTATCAGATTTGATTGAAACATTGGCGCCATCTTGAGGTTGTGATAGGCTACGAACTTACAACTGGATACAATTGTTATTTTTTCCATATTTATCTACTGGAGCATCCATATTTAGTTAAGGTCATATCAATAGTTAAATTAGTAAATTGCTACTGAGGGCTCAGTTTCATATTGACATTTCAATGCAACAGGGTTCGCAAGACCGTGTTATTCCTTTGGGTTGAAAATGATGCCAACATCAGCTGTCAAATTATTATAAAATAATCAGGATATTTACACCAATGTTGGATAATATTAGGTCAACATCACAATGAATGTTACTTTTCTTTCTTCTTGAATTGCAATAATATTTTGGAAAATTAAATTTTAGTACTGCATAGAATTCGCTTTCAAATGAAACTGTACGGGATTGAACAGCATAAGAATTGAATTTAACGCAATATGTCAGTGGCATTTCTGTTAGTCAAGCCTATTTGTGTGTGAGTCTAGGATTTTGCTAGGTCTACTACTCATTTAAATTCTTGCATACCCGTGGTTGTCCACTTCTTCTTTTACAAATTAGATCTATCTGCATCCCAAACGTAATAGCGTGCTCTTACTTGAAACATAAACATATTAATTGGCGCATTTCAGGTTGTAAACTTCTTCGAAAACATTCCAAAAAGCTTTCTGTCTACTTTGGTGCGAATAAGTTACGCTAAGTAGTTCCTATTTAGGGTACACAAAATAACGTACCTATTCAGTACAGAGATTCCATCAAGGTGTACCACCAAACAGTTCATGACATAATACCTCATTCGTTAGTTACCCCTCTTTAACCACGCATACACGTACACATTCTTTGATTGATTACCTTATTGGATGGTTCAGCCTTCTTTGCCCTTATTCTGACAGCCATCGTAATCGTAACGTTTTAACGTTGTTTGCGTGCCATTAATAAACGGGTTCAAGTTCACGTAACGTGTTTACGTCCGCTGAACCAAACCGTTTCATCAGAGTTCAAACCAGGGTCTTATCATGAAGGTCGTTTATTCGAGATAATCGAACAACTGAAATAAAGATAAAGATTCCCGTTTTGTCAATGAACAAAAATAAGTCAACAACTGCATTGATTGTCGCCTAATTGAATAAGTGTAGAAAGTACAAGTTTAAAAATAAAACCTACTAAAACTGTTTAAGGTAAATCAAATATGCCAATTTTACAGCCTTAATAAGGAGGAAGAAGAGTGTAAAATTTATTTAGAGACTTCTATAATATTGCTGAGGTCGTTCTTTTAAGTCAAATACTCATACTCATACCAGTGAAGGTCAATACAACACGTTAAAACTCCAAATTTAAAATTTTAGTCGATGTAAACTTATGTTTTCATTACATTTTCATTTAGGCTTGTAAAGGACCATAACATTTTTGAGGATTTATGGTATTGAGATTTCATGGTGCGAACAGTGTTAACTCTTCTCGGTTCAGGGTTCAGTAACCGAGGCATGACATAAGACGGAAAGGTCCCGCTTTTGTTGTCACATCATTTATGTCTCGGTTCACACACAGTAGCAGAAAAACACTTGCGTTTACAATTAGAAAAGTTACTACTAATACCATACGCATAAAAACATCATAGTTTTCTGTTTATATTTGTGGATTATTATTTCCCGTGCATTGATCAAGATGTCTATGGCGATAATTGGTGGTAGTGGGGCTCTGGGTGAGTTCCCTACTGTGGGTATGGGGAGATACCCACTGTCCAGTGAATACACGAATATACAAAGCCAAGTTAAACTGAGGCCCATCAATGTGGATAGTAATGAACCGGATGTAGATAGCCCTCTGGTGGAGGACGTGAAGCAGGTATGTTAAATTCCAATCCTACTTATTTTTGAAGTGGTTCGTTCTGCATTTATGTCAATTTAGATTTCTCAAGGTATTGCTATTGGCGAAAGCAAGAAGCAATATGTTCAAGTTGTGCTACAGGAAAAATAGCGAGGGGTTTGGATGATCATTCCTGCGTGTATCTAGTTGCTTCTTCAAACGAATACTTTTTTATTTGTGTTATTGCAGGAAGCGAAAAATTGTAGCATGTCACTTTGAAAACATATTGATCAGAACTAATCATACCCGAATCATTAATGCATCAGTCAGTTCAATAAGCGAGAGAGACCGTTACTGAAGAAAACTGTCTGCAATGAACAACTGCAATCGGGGTTTTAATTGAGAACCCAAGTCTCTCTTATCACATGAAACTCATTCAGCATCTGGACTACTATTGAATATTTCATATCTACTTCTTCTGAAGAGTCTACCCATACCGACAGAAAGCAAAAGAAATTTCTGTGGACAATTGAGTTTTTCACGATAGGCGTTTCTGTCAGGTTATCTGACAGATCTTTACACAGGGTAGAGCAAAAAAAAAATTTGTCAAAAATTAACCCTATTGGGGTTTGAAACCAGGACCTCCAGATCTTAAGACGAATGCTCTACCCCTGAGCTAAGTAAACATTCAGCTGCCAGCCTGAATCTTCATGGCCTTTATAAAGTCATGCTCCATTGATTCTAGATATGAACAAAGTCCAACATGTGAAGTGGTGCATGAAACAAAGCTCACTTCAAAAATCTCCTGCCCAACAGATTCCTCCCTAGCTCAGGGGTAGAGCATTATTCTCAGGATCTGGAGGTCCTGGTTTCAAACCCCACTATGGGCAATTTTTGACGAATTTTTTTTTGCTCGTCCCTGTGCAAAGATCTGTGAGATAATCTGACAGAAACGCATATCGTGAAAAACTCAATTAGTTTGTATTTCTTTAATCGCTTCTGGACCCATTGGAGTGAAAGCAAAAGTGAATGCGAAATCTCTTGGATGAGCTTCATAAATTCATAACCCAGACCAAGCGAAAGCAAAGGCGAAAATCTCTTCGCTTTCGCTTTCACTGGTCTGGGTATACCTTAAGTGTGGAAGAAATTCCACACACTTTGTGCAAGAAATGTGAAGGATGGACAAGTTGTGAACCTGCACACAATGCACTCATTACAGGTTTGTCTGTTAATTCAAACTCAGACTACAGAGTTCAAAGCTGCAAGTCCAAAAAAAAAAAATATCTAGATGTTATTCTTTTCTCAAACAGTTCTAAATATAGACATTGTAATTGAGAAAGATTTCAATCATATCTCGAAACGTCTTTCAGTTTTCCTGGAATTTCATTCCCCAAGTCAGTTTTGTCACTGGCTTAGAAATGTGTGTGTCAATTACTTTTTGTAATTTTGCGATATCAGACACCAATTAAAAGAGTGTTATTTATTATCAGAATCTAAACATCTGTTCACGCGTAATAAAAGTTTCATTTTGCCAGCGGCTAAAACGTGTTTTTCGTATTATTTGTTGGGTTTGAGTAATTAGGCGAATCCAGCTGGATCAGCCATGCATGATGATTGTTTTTTGTGTTTGCCACTCATAGTTGTCTCTTTAGTTGTAATGGCTATGACTCCTGATTGTGGATCAGCAGGTTGCTAATTCAAATGCATGATATTTTTGTATAGTCTATCGTCTAAAGAGCAATGTCTAATTTGTCTAATTTTAAATTCAAAGTGGGAAAACTCGAATAGTAGACAAACCTTTTTCTTTTATAACGCTAATATTTTTACAATAGATGAGGAAAAGTATTGACGAAAGCTCAACACGTTTTAACGCAGAATTACGTTGAAGATCTACGATTCTTTAAATTATGGATTATCATTGTTTGGCATCATAAATGTCCCTGAATTAAACGATTAATTTACACATCGTGTCATCGTTTCTGACATACTGACTTACAACAGATTCAGTTACTGAACAGTAACTTTTATAATACCACAGTGAATGAAAGACGAATATTCTTGATTTAATGATCTAAAAGACAGAGTACCAATTGCATTGCGTCTATAGAGAAAGCGACATTTAAACGATAATAAATTACTGCGTACTATTGTGCATAGTGGATTTAAAACAGAGACAAAGACACTGAGATAGACGCAATGAGATAGACGCAAGTGAAGAAATTGAGATGGCAATAGAGGTAGGCGTGAATAACATAAACATGCACAGTGACCGTCCAGCACCCGGGAACACGATGCCTATGCTGCTGTCCCTCCAAGTGGTGAGTTGTAAAATTTCTTTGCCGCTTCTGAAGAAGAGAGTTGGGTTATTGGTTTTGTTACCTCTCAGGTGCCTTTCAATGTTAGATGTCAAAGTAACATTGACTGTATTGTGTTGGTTTGGTCTCGGGATATTTATGAAACAGCCATGACAGCAAAAGGTACGATGCCAGAAAGAATTGGAAACATTGGGTGTGGGAAGAGAGCAGTGTCACACGTCTGGGATAGTTCCTTTGTGATAAATGTCAATTATCATCCTTTTTACTCGACAATATACAGTTTTAGAAGTCCAGAAGACTGGTCTTGATCTGTTTATCAGCCTGAAGGCCCACAGGGCCTGAAGGCTGATAAATAGAATCTAGACCAGTCTGAGGGACTTCCTAAAACTGCATATAGTTGAGTAAAAAAGATGATAATTGATTTATCATCACATTCATTTCTGACTCACATAGAACTAGTACTGCTGTTTTTCAACAGAAGCACATGGTTTCTGGTCACATGACTGTTTATCAGTCTAGGACCAATCAGAAGAAAGCATTTAATGCTGCTGGGCTGATAAACAGTATTATTAGTCTAGGAATGTTGCTAAAGAACCAATAAAATTTGCCAAAAGAGAGGCTCACGCAGCCATGTGATGATAAACACTGATAATTACTGGAACTAATTGTCTGCGAGCCAATCAAAATTCTTAAAAAAAACAGTGGCTGCATCGATCTCATAATAAATGTCAATTATTGTCCTTTCTACTTGACAATATGCAATGACAATAGTAAGTCCAGAAGACTGGTCTTGATCTGTTTATCAGCCTGAAGGCCCATAGGGCCTGAAGGCTGAAAAATAGAATCTAGACCAGTCTGAGGGACTTCCTAAAATTGCATATAGTTGAGTAAAAAAGATGATAATTGATTTATCATCACATTCATCTTTGACTCACAACAGAAGCACATGGTTTCTGGTCACATGACTGTTTATCAGTCAAGGACCAATCAGAAGAAGGCATTAAATGCTGCTTGACTGATAAACAGCCATTATCATGAGTTTTCGAAGTGACAAACAGTTTGTCAGGCCTGAAGGTCATACACACTGTATATTACCTGAAGCACCAAAGGTGCTGAAGGGAATATTCTGTGTGTATGACCTGACAAATACAAAAAAGTATGAAAAAGTTACTAACTAGATCTAGAACTCCATCTTGGCTTCTGGTCATATGACCAAAATCAAGGCTGCTCATTGGCTAAGAGACCAGTCATGTGACCATGTGACAAACAGTTTCCCATATATCTGACAAACAGTTTATCGCAATTGCAGAGATAGAGAATTTAACATTGCAGCCACTGCTATCACATAACAAACTGTGATATCAGTTGAGTTAAGATGCCTAAAAAGCATGGCTCGCACCCCGATGTGATGAGAAATCTCAAATATCGTCTAGTTTTCTCGACATTATGCAGTTTTCTGGACCCGAGGACTCGGCGGATTCAGTTTATCAGCCTGAGGGCTAAGCCCTCAGGCTGATAAACTGAATCAGCTGAGTCCAATGATCAAAAAAACTAGATGATATTTGATTAATCATCACATTCATTTCTGACAGTCAACTCAACTGATATTACAGTTTATCAGTCGAGAGCCAATCACATAACTAGTTTCATTTTGACTGATATCAGTGTTTATCAGTCAAGAGCCAATCACATAACTAGTAAGATGCTCAACTTGTCTGATAAACAGTATTATCAGTCGAGCAAAAATACCAAATAGCCAATAAAATTACTCAAAACAAGGGCTTGCGCCCCGATGTGATGATAAATTGTGATATCAAAGCAAGTTCGAGTATCTGTGGTTCGTCAAAAAAACATCTATTGTCGTGAATGATTCCAGGCCTCAGGGTAGCCCATAAAATTATCATTTTTTGATAATTCTTCCAAATATAAACTGAATTTATAAAAATAAGAGCTAATAAGCACAACATCGACACAAATAAGAACTTTCTGGTCTCCTTCATCAGAGCAAAATTGTCCGAGATATAGATCTAGTGAGCATCTTTATCCTAGACTATTTACTCTGACTGTTGAAAGCCACTCTAAAACCATTCTGTGAGCGGTTGTCCTGAAGTTATGTTCCTTCTCTCACAGGTACAACATGGATGCAGGAACTTGCCTATCTCATAAACACAAACGGAGATTTTGCAGGCGCAGCAAACGAGACTGTGATGGACAGAGGGCCTTTCATTGATGTTATTAACGATGGCTACAATGCAAGTACATGTTTGACTCATATTTGTCTAAAACCTAAATGTATTTAAATGTATAGATGACCCCCCCCTCCCCCCACGTGTGAAGTTCAAGAAATGTGTGCTATTTGCGAGGCTGAAAGACAATTTTCACACAACATTCAATGAATGGGAATATCAGTTTATTGAGAGTGCAACCTGTACCAGAGAAGTTATTGAATTAATTCTTACATACTCGTAGCACCACGGGAGCTTCATGGCCATAGTTTGTTCGGGTTTTTTATTAATTTTTGGAGGACGCAAGTCCTTTTTGTGGGGCCACTGGTCGACCTCTTTTGGACTTCATATTTTGAGGATGTTAGACAATTCTGTTTGCCTTTTACAATAGTTATCGACCAGTAAATCCTTAAACTATTTTTATGTTTTTGGAAATAGCCTTTATATTGATATAAAAAAAATGTTCAGGAATGGATTTGATATTGATGGGTTTTGCACAAATTCAGAAAAAATCTAACTGACGGTGTGACAAAATTTATCAATAATATAACCATCCTACAATATTTTTGAAAGATCAAAACTATGCATCCATGAGGAATCGAGCATGTACATTCTGCGCCAACAACCTTCGGGTAAATCATACACGAATTTACTGAAATGGGAGCTGTGGACATTAATCATGAGTTTGACTGTACAAGAAATGTTTTGTTTGTTTACTGAGAATTTTCGTGGCATAATTAACTGCATGAGATAACTTCAACAGATGTCAAATAGGGAAAAACTACATATATTATGACTTGCATACCCAGGGCAATGACTAATATAAATCCTCTTTTTTTCTTGGTCCAGGGTATGAAGTTGGCAGATGATCTACCTCGCCCGCGCCAAATGAAGACACACCTGCAATATAAAATATTTGCAGAGACCATCCCCAGGTACAAGCCAAAGACAATCGTGGTGATGAGAAATTTGAAAGATAACTTGGTTTCCTATTACCACTTCTACAGATCCTTTTCATCGTACTCCTTCCCAGGAGATTTTTCAGATTTTCTAGAATTGTTTAAAGAGAAGAGATTAGTCTTTGGGGATTGGTTTGACTTCAATCTTGGCTGGTGGGAACACAAAGATGATCCCAATTTCATATTTGTTAAGTATGAAGAAATGAAAACTGATATCCGTTCTGTTATTAACCGTTTATGTGATTTCCTTAACAAAGAATTGGGGCCCGATCTAATTAACGACATCATAGAGCATGTATCATTTGCAAAAATGAAAGATAATAGCAAGACAAATTATACATACGCACCTTTCATAGATCAACAGATATCTCCTTTCATGCGCAAAGGCGTTGTAGGTGATTGGCAAACACACTTTACAAATGAACAAGCTGAGTACTTTGACAGATTAATAGAACATAAGCTGTCAGCAACGGGTTTAAGGTTCAACTGTTAATTTCAACATTTCAGACAGGAAGTGAGCACATAACTAGTGTAAGTGTGCGAAAACCGTCTGTTTCTGTTAAAAAACTCTCCGAGGTCAACCTTGGAAGATAAAACCATTTTCCGAGGGTGACCAAGGTAAAACCATACAAAATCCTGAGTATGACCTAGGAATGATGCAAAATTCCACAAGGGTGACCTTAGGTGATCTTGAAAATTTGCTAGTATAACCTAGTGGTAATCTACCATTGTACTGCACACAACCTAGGAACAACTTAACACACTTCTATGTTACTACATTATCCCAGAGCAAAAATAGAATTACCCTGATACTTTCCTAGGAACAAAGTATAACTTTCTGAGAATTTCTTTGAAACAATCATTTGTTGACAAGTAGCTCCAAAACAAACAAAGTAAAATAATTGTTCCTAGGAAAGCCTAGGGGAGAAGTAGCTTTCTTCCTAGGATAACCTGGTAAGATAGAAGTGCATTAAGTTATTCCTAGGTTGTATGTGGTACAATAGCAGGTTACCACTAGGTTATACTAGGAAAGTTCTGAGTTCACCTGAGGTCATTCTAGTGTACTTGTGAGTTGTTCCTAGGTTATACTCAGAATATAGTGTGGTGTTACCTGGGTCACCCTTGGAAAATGATTTTATCTTGCCAGGTTGACCTCGGAGAGTTTTTAACAGAAACAGACACACAGTGTGTTTAATATCGTTTCTGGACCCGGACGAAGAAAAATTGTTCACGTTAATCAAGAATGAACAAGTTACAAACTACTCAGCAATCTCTCTGTCCAAACTGAACTTTATTTCTATTTGGTCGACTGCAGTGGATACAGTGTAAATCAATAAAAAAAATAAGTGTTAGAAAAAACTACATTACGAGTTAATATTCAATATTCTCTTCCACGCGTATCTCTCGTAAATTTATGTGCCACCTCTTCTCTTGCTGCAGACACCAATGGTGAATTCCTACGGATGTTAACTAATATTTTAATCGATTAATGGATTTTAGCGTTAGTGTCCAGAAATGTAACAATGTTGTTCCATAATTATGTACCTTGAGTTTATAGTACAGCCTTGTGAATCTCTTTGTTGAACTTTTCTTTATCTACTTTGGTGATAATTGTCACATTAGTGTTTTCCGAATTCCAATCCACAACCATCATTCCCCTCTTATCCATCTCGTGAAGTTTTACAGCGGCTTCAGCACGTTTTGTTTCCATTGTGATGTCTTCATTCAATACGACTGCCATGGCGAGTTGATCCCAAGTCCAGTAAACCTGGGCATTGAATTCTTTGCTATTTTTCACCATAACTTTGTCAGTCTCTGCAACAAATCTGCCCTTTCCTGTATCATGCGATATGTATTTTGCGTACCACTCCTAATGGGAATGAACAATAAACAAGGACATTTTAACTGATCTTGTCAAAATTATTTTGTTCTCTTGCTCCTTCTTTTGTAATGTGAAACTGGACTCACCCAGGAAAAGGAATAATCCTCACACAACTCAAGGGGCACCACAATAATTTTCCCATGGAAATCCCTGAATACTTTAGCTACCGCCTCAGGATCACTGTAGAAGTTGAATTCTGCAGTTTTTGTAACATTCCCCCTGCCTGATTAGGAATGAGTTATTTTTTATTTAATTACTCCACAACATTCTGAAAAAGTATCAAATTTTAATAGCAACATTCAATTCATGTTACCGGTTGTATTCCCTCCCATGATAACACATTCCTTCAAATTGCATCCAAAAGACGGATCAAGTTGCAACGCAACAGCCATATTGGTCAAAGGTCCCAAAGCTACCAGGGTAATTTCTCCTTGAAACGTAGAAAAAAAATCTAAACAATCTTAATGATATTTTTGCTAAAATCATTTATTGATGTCAAATGACCTTCAAAAACAAACCTTTGTACTTCTGAGCAAGATTCACCAATGACAAGGAAGAATGCTCGATCTGCAACGCGGATGACTCTATTGGGTACAAGTGTGGAACGTCACCCATTCCATCATATCCATGAAATCCATCACTGCAGTACTTCGAGCCATTCAATGCTGTTGTACATCCTTTGTAAACGGGAATCTGTGACGGAAAATTTTAAGCCAAAACAGCTCGAGGTCAAGCAATTTGAAATCTCACCACAAGGGTGCGAGCTTGTTCTTTCCATTTCAGTTCTTCTTTAATTGTCAGATCTGTCATTCTCTTTATGTCAGAAATTGTATTCGCATTGGTAAAACCGTTCTGTAATGAATTTCATAACTTTTGAACCTTGAATTTTTGTACATTATTGGCTGAAATTGTGGAAGGTCAGTGGCGGATCCAAGGGGTACGCCAGGGATGTGCGCCCCCTCCCCTCCTAAGGGATCCAATTTTCTTCGTTTTCATACAGTTTTCGAGGAAAATTTACCAAATTATTAGGTTGGCGCACAGTGGTTGCGCCCTCCCCGTCTGGCGAATCCTGGATCTGCCATCGCAAGTACTTAGCTGGGCCAAAAAAAGGTCAATGCTTGTTAAATCTGCCAGACAAAACAACCCTGAAAAGCTCGATGGAATGGATAATTTGCCAATCACAGCGAAAAACAATTCAAAACAACAAAAATAAAGAAACGAACAAACTGGATAATTTTTATTAGAAATTAAAATTTTCTCCCGAGCTTCAATCTACCCTATTTTTCTGGATACTCCAAGCCAAGGACATTTTTACATAAATTTACAACCAAAGTTAACTGGCTCCCAAATTCAAATCAAGAAATTTAATTCATTAAGAACTGGTTTCTCAGCGATGAACAATGTCGAGTTTAGTTTTGGCTTTTTCTTTCCAATGAGAACTTCAAAAAAAAAAAAAAAAAAGAATCATGATTTTAAAAGCACATACATCCAGTCTATCTACCAACTTTAGCGTCCTTAATGCATTTAAAGAAGTATTTTCCGCACTGCTATTCCCATACGTTGTCGTGATGGCCAGAATTTCAACATGCGATGTTGACAATGCCATGAGAATTGCCTGCGCGTCATCGGTTCCAGGGTCACAATCTATCACTAACTTTTTCATGTTGTGTGGACCACTGAAATTAACATGACCATAATCCAACCGCAGGTAAATTTAAAAAATGAAAATGTACCATTATCACACGGCTGAATATAGAAGCTGGATGAGACAAATTTAGCAAGTTGTACATATACCTAAGCATAGCACGTTAGTCGGATGATCAAGTGAAGTCGCGAAATGGCAAAAATTTAGAACTCTCCAGTGTGGAGATGGAACATTTGATTTCCGTAAACAAGTGATTGACAACGCTGCAAAGTTTTTGTTTTGCATTATTATTTCAGAATAAACCGTGCATTTAAATGATTAGTGGATGGCTTTGGAACTTCGGTTACTACAAGCATGTGAATGTGGTGATTCGGGTACGGTGAGGAAGCTGTTGAAATATCAAGTGAAGCCTGACACCTCGGATGACAGAGGTGACAGTGCTCTCACAAAGGCGGCTAAAGGTTAGTGGGTAGATCTAATCTAGAATGTCCAATTGGTGGATTTGCAGGAGACCGCCCGCGCGGTATATTGGAATTTGAATTGGATATTGGAATTTCTCGTGATGCATGCCCTGGGTTTAAGTGCTAGCATTGGCGTTGGCTTATGTGGCCACGGGTCTCCTCAGATTCATCTCAAGTGCAACACCTGGCAACTGCTTGGAAGGCAGCCTGGCCGTCAACCCCCCCCCCCCCCTCACAGCGCTATTCGCAAGCCCAACGAATGCATTATGCCAAATGCAGGAAAGCGGATTTTATTCCGTTCCAGAGGAATTCTACTTTGGCTTTGTGAATAGTGATGTTAGCTTTTCAAAGAGCTGAGGCTCGAACCCATGTGCGTGGTTTGCTCATTAATTTTGATCAAAGTTAGGGTATGCTATGGGTGGCTTTCCTTCACGTGAAATCCTTGATCCGCTACCGCAACTGATATTTCACTGGTTTCTGATTCCTTTTATCCAGAATCAGTATGTTTACAGACCATCTCGCAAGCATCTGTGAAAATTGTTCTTCTGCAGGTGGACACATTGAAATATGCAAACTGTTGCTGGATGCGAAAGCAAAGGTAAATACCTTTGACAACATGTTGATAACTCCACTCCACCATGCCGCCAAAGGTCAGATTTTCGGTATTTATAAGTTTTCTACTTTTTTATATGCACGATGGAAAGCTAATGTAAACAATTTTTTAGCTCACAGAATAAAATGGAGAGCCCAAAAACTTTTTAGAGCAACACACAGAGATCGTGAAATTATTAGTGCTTGCTGGTGCTGTTCTGGAGTCGAAGAATAAAGACGGAATGCGGCCTATTGACTTTGTACCTCAGGAGAGCAAAACCTGGAGAGTTTTACGTGATTCGGAACGAGGAGTAATGCCCGAACTGGAAGAAACTGTGGATATTTTGACTATTCCTGAATATTCTTTGCTGGTAATCATTCAACTAGGTTGACATCTAAATATTCACCTCTGTAGGTAATTTCTTGTATTTATATTTTATACTTACAAGTGGATTTTGGTTGTTCTTTTTGTAAAGACTACAAGAAAGAAGAAGACTAAGAAAGGAGGAAAGAAAGGGAAAAGGGGTAGTGGAAAGAAAAAAGGCAAGAAGAAAAGGAAGAAATAGCCTTCTTACTGTCTACATGTGCAGGATACCTCCTTTCAGGACAGACCATAGTTAATTAAACTTTCTTGTTGCTTCACAAGAGACGTACAACGCTTTCTACTGTTAAAATGTGTATGTTATTGCTCAATAAATAGCCAAACATTGGCAAAAATACTTTTAGGATTTGCTTTTATTTGTATATACATTAATGTTATGGCAACTACTACACGGTCAACATGTAGAACTGTGATAAAATATTTTAACCCTTTCGTTTACTCGACGCACTAATCGTCTCTGTATCATAATTAGTCAATCGTCTCTGTAAGTACATGTTCC
>JBCAUG010500421.1:0-15229 GCA_038406175.1 Haplosyllis leylae
AACTGGGTCAATGACCTACTTAGCTATATTGACTTGAAGACAAGCACATGACTCTGGGAAGTATGAGATATTTGGGGTTGAACTTGACCTGACCTAGAAAGTAGCTGATGGGACCTAGAAACTTGACCTAATTCCGTTTTGAACTGGGTCAATGACCTACTTAGCTATATTGACTTTCCAAACGGTAGGGCAACTGTGCAATAAACTGCCAAGTGATTCCGCATTTTGAAAAATTAATATTTCACAGAATCTGCCTGGACAAGTAAGAAAATCATAAACATGGAACACAGGTAGATTGTAAAATCAATTATCACTCAGGAGGATGGCAGATTTTATGTTATGAAATTGATTTTAGTACAGGCACTGTGCTAATTAAATTAAGAAATAGTTTTAAAATGCAAAATAATATATACTATATCATCAAAGCATTTGAGTAAAAATATTCGTAAAGTGACAGAAAAACATTGTGTCACCAATTTTTGGTTTCTATCTATTTTGGGTTGTTTTACTGTCTTAAGCTCACTACCAGTCACAAATGAGCTTGGGGAGTTCTTATGTAGGTTGTATACTAATGATGTATGGTCTTAGTATGGCTAAGACTGAGTCGACTATGAACCTCTGGTCCTGTGACCTTCTTGATGGATCTTATAGTTGGTTCCATTGATAAGCAAGAGTGATGTTTAGTTTATCAGTTTATTGCTGACTGTACAATCTATCTATGTAGTATGAGGTAGCTCTCAGGTCTATGCTCTAAGGCTGAGTAGCATCTATGGGCTCTATATGAGTGATGATGATTTTATCCTAGTGAGGCTCTCTGAGTCTCCGAGTATCAAGTCTCCTGCACTTAACTGTGCAGTGCCTTAAGTATCAGGTGACTTGGAAGGTCATTGGCTACTGCAGGTGAGGATCACTTATTGGCTATACGCTTTTGGGTGGTTCCATGGGGCTCTACACCAGTGATTGTGTAGTTGACAGCAAGCAAGTTATTTTGGTACCTCGCAGTCCTCCGTTACCTGGTTTGAACTTTGATACTTGTATGGAAGTTCAATTGCCAACTTAGCTGGAGAATACACAATAAGGCTCTAACCTAGCTTTTAAGATCATTGGAGAAGCTTGGGACCATTGCTGTAGTTTCTTGTGCTACTTTACATATGGGGGTACTCGCTTTTTGGTATTTTGGTACCTCACAAGCTTTCACCTGGTCAGTGAGAAGAGCAAGAGTTATTTAATCTCAGGGGGTGACAGCAATTGTTCATGGGTGTTAGTTTGTGCACTGGACCTATTGGAAGAGAGGAGTGGCTGACTGTACTACAGGGTGAGGGGGTAGAATAGTGGGGAGTTCACTAGAACTCCAGTATCTTTGCAGTTGAGTTGTTGGGTGTCTCCACTGAAACATGTAGTCTGTGAATTATACAAAAACTCAGTTTAGACACAGTCTTTATTGTAACTCCTGAGACTGGTTGATGTGAACATACATTGAGGGGTAGAAACATAGGCTTGTAGAATTTTCAAAGAACACACAATTGCAGAATATCTGCCATTATCTCAAAGTGAGGAGTTTGTGAGGGGGTAGATTAAAGTCTGTCACTACTACAGTAGCTTACTAGTTGTTACACATGGAACACACATTTAGTAGACACAAATGGCACAGATAGTACAGATGGCACACAATGAAGCATATGCATCTCACTATGGCAAAGTAGGGCACAGTTGAAGGCACAACTAAGAAACTCTGCAAGACAAAGACATTTATAAGTACAGGCATTACAATTTAAGAATTCAGTTGATCTCCTCAAAGTTACATGTACAATCACTTTAAAGTCTTCAGAAATGCATTTAAGTAACAGGTTGTGCATAAGGGGGGTAGTGAGGTGGCCCTCCTCGGGATCTGAAAAAATTACCAAAACACCTAAAAGTGGTACAAATAGCCTAAACAACGCAATTTAGTAGATACTGGATGAGGGGGTAGCTCAACTCCTCACAAATACCTGAGAAGTTCCTGCTGTTGCTATAATGACACTGAACAGTCTGATGGTTATTCTGGAGGTCCTACTTTCATGGGGCGCATCTCCCTTATATACTCAATACCTAACTACCAGAATATTAGTGCAACTACACAAAGTAGTTCCTATGAGGGGGCAGAAATGTGGGGAATAACTGGAGATATTTAGCATCTTTTTATGGTTAACCTAGGTACTGGAACACACTAACTCAGTTTGCCACTAATTCCATCTAAATTGAACCAGTAGTTAATGCTGTGGGTGAGTGAGGGGGTGTGTATGAATACAGTCCTACATGTCATATGGTGATTGGTTAGATTGGTTAGGGTGCATGTGATGCAATGATGTTGATTGGAAATTCCTTGAGGGGGTGAATAGCACACATGTGATTTACATGTGATCGGCACATGCTGAATACGTGGGAATAGCTGAGGAGGTGGCTGGGGGGAGAATTGATGTCCATTTGGCAAATACATACACGCTTGACCTCTAACTCCTCAATCTCGCAATAGTACATATTCAACATATTCAATATTTATTTTGTTTTCATGAACCACACGATGTGACTACGTCCTGTAAATTCCATAGGATCACATTTCAACCTTGACCTAAAATTTTATTGCAAAATAAGGGTACGTATCATTGGACTAGCTTTGGTGATAGATCAATTTTACTGTTGATCTATTGGCAAATTTTCTTTCAGTGCTTAACTGAGATGTTAATAGGACCATGTTAAATAGTTAAATTGCTGTGTGGTTAGTCTACTATCCTTGTGTTTAAAATTGTCTTGATTGAAAATTTCGTTAAATAATAAAACCATCAACTGGATTCACAAATGCTCGTTTATTATTCATTTGGCAGTGGGCCACTCGCTTAATCACATGCATGAATTTCTCACATATTATACACCCAAATGTCCGAAATGTCCTTCATCTTAAACCAGCAGTCCACAATGACTCCTACATGCTATGTGTAACATAAAACAGCTCAAGCACAAGACTTCATTGATACACATTAAGTAGAGCGCTGCCAGTTTACAGATGGATGGCACAAGTGGGAATATTTTGATGTACAGGGAACATACAACTGCATCTGCGAAGAAACCTTAACCTGAATATAACCTGGCCTAGTGTGAACTTAACCAGTACTAGGAGGTCCAATCTCATTCATACAGAATTATACTCGCACTTAAGTTTATACCCGTGTCGTCTTAAATATTATGTTTTTATTCTGCATCAGGTCACAAAGGCCAACTGTGCATATTGATGGTATCAGGTGAAATAGACTCGAGGCTAAAACACAAATGATCACGCAGAATCGCCTCAAATTTAAATGATCAGTCTACTCCAGTCAGTTTCAGGCAAGTGGAAGATATTTATAGCCTGATGTCAACACAGTGACATGTAACTGCACAGGACATTAGGAATGAACATTGGACTTGACATAGTCAGTAATTAGTATGCAATCAAGTTGAATGTCACCAAGCTACTTAAACAATCACCTCCTGGGGAAACCCATGGCTTACTCCAGCACAGTCACACAGTGGAGGGGTCCAGACAGTCCTTAAATTGTGCCATTCATCTCAGGAAACAAGGTGCGAAGAGATAGTGTAACTTCATTAGTTTTATGTGTCATGGTTTGTGCCTCGGTGTGAAAATCCTTTTTGAAGATAATTGCATATGAAACAACCGCATTGGGGCAGGAAGAAACGTTTAAATTCCTTTACACAAGACTAATTACAATTATGGAGTTTGATTCGCAAAATATTCTTTCTGACCTACTACACCTTTGGATATTATATCATTTAATTAGCACAGTGAGCAAGCTCGTCTGTTAATACGTTTTTGAAAAAATGTAATAACATTTCCTATCTCATGCAGGTGCAATACATCGTTTTCTGGGGGGGGGGGAGAGATCAAATTTTTTCTCTACTCTTATATTATTTTCACGGCAGGGTACAAGACTTATAGTACTCATGAAGTAGTATGTTTTCGCTTGTCAGGTAAACACAGCTATAGTTTGACGATATAACGCAATCGGCAATCAGAAGAGTTAATATTATCATGATTTGTTTGGCAATTGCAGCATTTAGCTCTCCTTGTTTTTTTCTCACGAGTCGGGTGAAATAAGTTGCTATCAGCGCCAATCAGTACCTGACATTTACAACATAAATATACGCAGTCTTACGTCGACTCTTACTGAGATTCTTCACCAAAATAAAACGGAATCGTTATCATGTTCTTCATCTACTACATGAAATTTCAGTTAAAGTACACTGCTCTAAATTATACCTTCACGTTCAACCGTCTTTGAATCAGATGCCAAACTGTCACCTGGATCTTTCGAAAAATGGTGCAACTACTATGATTGGTCTACCTTTTCTCACAATTGTACTTCCGGCAACTAAGTTCAGGACGAATTTAATTTATCATGATGAAAGTTGACACGACACTGAAGGATTGTTCAGAGTAAGCACTGGTCACAAATTGGGCGATGGCAGCCAAATATATTCGTGTTATTAAACAATGCTTTCTGCTTTCATTAGTGTTCCTCGAAATGGAATGCTTTGCCTTACTTTCGCAAAAGTGATTCTCGATATTGCTATAGTAACGGCCACTACAACTACTAGCACTAAGATCATATTTATTATGAGTTCGGAAACTTATTGAATACATATGGTGTGTCGATTGTTTACTGTGATGTACAGGTGTCTGTCTAAAATGCTGTACAGAATTGGTCACAACAATGCATCTTTCGGCAACAAAGCAATTTAGTTGTCTGATTACTGCTGACTACTGAATATTGCAAACGTTAATAAATCAATACAATTCTATTGTAAACTTTACGGAATCAATAATTCTATTCTATTGCTTTCAACAAATTTTGCAAAGGTTCTTAACCATTATTTAGGCATGTACAAATAATGGAATAATTTTACTTAGAAATTCTATTCCACATCAAATCAAACCTAATCAATTTCAAAATTGCATAACAAAATCTATTTCATTTCCATCAATTTAATTGCAAAGGCAATCTTAGAGTTCAATGAAAATGCCTCCAGTCACAGATGTTGCATAATCAACAAAGAAAATGTACTAAATTTTCTTCTTAATTTCTTTTTCTTCGAAAACATACAAACTTTATATCATTTCAAGATAGCAAGAGAATAAATATCCCATCCCATCTGTCCGTCTGTTTCTATTCAGCTGCCTTATCTTGCGGAAGTGTTCAACACATCTGTTCAAATACTGCTAATACTTGCGACTTACAATCAACTGTGGTGGAACCATTAGTAACTATTCAAATCATTTTGTTGGAGCTTCAGACAACTTAATCCGTAAGCTGTTGAAGAGTAATACGTAAGCTATAGTTCCAAGAAAAACATAAAAAGTTACGGTAAAGTCAGTCTGACCGAAGGTGCTTGGGTGTTCTCTCTAGTCTAAGTAAACTAATGAAACCAGCTAGGTTTTTTCACAGACGTTCGTAAATATTTTGCTTTCTTGGAGGTGTTGAAAGGGAGATGATGTGAAAATAAATTCCTTACCGTACTGTTGATTCGATTAAGTAAAGTGATGACTTACCTGCAAATAGGGAAAAACAAAAAATTAAAATTAGTAATTAGGTAGTGTGAAGTTCAAGCAATCTATGCTGCATTTTGATGTCTTCACCGCAACGGTTTTTCGTGAACCAGTATAAACTAATGACTTTCATCGCTTGAACGTAAAACTGTTACAAAACAATTTCCTGTGTTCTTTTATAACAGTTTGTTGCAGTTGACTTATCTTAACTTGATTTGACGTCCATGTCCACAATATATTTCTGAGAAATAATATATATATATATATATGTGTGTTGCAAAAAATATTGTCATCGAGGAACCCTATGCTCAAATTCAAATTAAACATTAATTCACGAGCATCACGCGCAGGTACAGGTCCAGAATACAGACCAGGCACCCGACCCGACACTACGTACTGACTCAGGTACCATGATTGCTATTACACATTAAACCCCTCGTAATTTCTGCGTTTAGTATGAAATTGACTACACAATGCAACATTCATTGACAAAATATGCCTACTCCTTTCCTATCACACTTGAGATAGGAATGCAACCGTTAAATTGTTTGTAAAACTGTATGTCAATGGATTTATTACTATGCTGTCCAATTTTCTGATAGAAAAGACGCAAAAGTTATGATTTCGAGCAGTAAGTAAGATCAGTTACTGAATGTTGATACACCTGATATTTAAAACAAGTCAATTATGTCAAGAATCAAATAGAAACGTTGTTTTCCCGACAGCATTTACTTGTGTGGTACAGTTGTACCTGCCACCGATAAATAGGTATAAAATACTCATATATATCGGTTCGTGATATCTACACTATCATAGCATCTCTTGTTTAGTCAATAAATCAACCTACTTGCCACAAAAATAGAGCTAATTTGGAGTATAAATGTGTATCCAAGATGCAACTTGACCCATGATGATCAAGCCATTGTTTTCTCTGATAACATAAGTTGAACACTTCACACACCACCTACTGCTGGCTAACAGAGGAAGCAGGTGGTGATTTAATGGTTCTAGTTGAGTATTTTAGAGTTTTCTTTGAAATGTTATCACGTAAAATAAACACTGGCCAAAACATATTGGCCGTGCAGGTTTCTACCGTGGTAGTGAAGTCGCAGCTGATAAAGACTCTCAAGATTCCACACATGCCTGGAGTTCGTATTTCTGACACTACAAGACTAATCCATCGAGACGTGCTAAACAGCTTTTTTACAATAACATATTCCTGTTCAGGTCCACAGGTGTAGCAAAGTAAAGAATTTACCTTGTTTACAGTTTTGAAATACCCCGTCCAATTTTCATGTTAAATCTAATTTAAATATACCTTCTGTAACGTACATAATTCCAGAAATAACCAAAATTTAAAAACTCTTGAAATTCTGCGCGAAAATGAAGTTGCTGATTTATTATGGAAATTGTCTCAGTTGCAAATTAGTATTTCTCACAAAAAATCGTTAAAATATACTCTTTCATTTCAGATGGTTCTGGCTCTGACACTACCATCATGTGGTTGTTTCTGTACATGTGCCAACTGAACATTATTTTTATGTTAACTTATGTTCACGTTAAGCACACATTTTCATTTCTTGGTACAAGCAAAGCTGGATTACTAACCATTGACGACTACAGGAGCCGAGCCGGAGTGGCTGAGTGATTTACAGTGCTGTGCTGTGCTGCAGCATGGATGGTCATGGGTTCAAACCTCAAGCAATGCTTGTGGACACATGATCTACAAGTACGTGGATCAAAAATGCTTGTCTGCCATAATGACCACTGTACAGTCAACAGGTGCTGCACTAGAGGTGAATCTGAGGAATCCATTGAACACAGATGAGGAAGTACACAAGTGAGCGCTCTGCCCTGGCTTTGAAACCAAGGTAGATGTCAACAGAAGTCCAAAACAGGAGTATCAGTGGCCCCATAAAAAGGACTTGTGTCCTCCAAATTATTTTTAAAAAAATGACAACTACAGAGACGATGTTGTCTTATTCAGCATGTGATAGATATATTCAATAAAATGCACAAAAGGGATTTGGTTCAAATGTAGCTATTTTGCGAAGTGTGTGTAATGGATATTACTATCTGGAGACCAGCTCCGAGTAACAAGATAAATAATAGAGGGGAAACCATTGCTTGGAGCAACGAGTATCTCTGATGCTCTTCTTGGCACAAGTAGTACACTGATACATAAAGGTTTGTTAGTCTCCGCAAGGAGACTATCTGTGATGCACTCACTACTTCTGAGTGGATATTTTTTTGGTCAAATTTTACCCATCAACCGGGGGCTGATGGTAAACCATCAACCCCCCCCCCAGAAATTGGTTTTCAGTTTACCATCAACTTGGGAACATTTTTACAAAGCCTGGATGAATACATTTATCAAAGGGATAAATCCTCCTTTAATCCACTAAAAATCTATGCGTCAATCTTTGTTTTTCAAGAACTAACATCGTACGCACTGTTCATGGGTTGCGGCTTTATCATTCTCTAACTTGTTCTTTCGTTCTTTAATTCTTAAACCGCGATCTTCAAATAATTCGTTCATATCCGAATGTTTTTGAGTGAATGCTTGATAATAAATCGTAGTTTAAAGAAAATTTCTCAAAATATCTCAACCCCCAAAAGTGTAATGAACATCGTTACCACTTGTTCTCAATGGTTCTTTGCTTCATTTATAAGGACCAGATGAGTTCAATCTTTATCCGCACAAGAATTCACGCGGCAAACCGAATCTTGAGGGAGGCAACACAATCTATCAAACTGTCTGTTGCAGGCAATTGCATCCCAGCCTTGAAATGTTTCCTTCTGAAGCAAACGGTTAAGAAGGCAACACTTTAGGGCCAAATGTTACATCATTAGAGTAAGGATGTTGATAGCAAAACCTTGAAGGTTCAGATTGTCAGATAGCCTTACGAAACTCCATCACTGACTGGGAACTGTGTGGGATCATTAAACTGTGGACAATCTATTTTAACACTTTTCAAAGTCACATTTAAGACCACAGAATAGTGGAATAACCATTTTGCATTTTCGGTTTCAGATTGAGGATCAGTTCCTGTGATCATAGTACTGGGATTTTTTATCAAATGATCGTTTTGCTTCATATCCGTCTCTTTGGCTACCAATTTCATTGTTTTCTCATTTTTCGTTTATTTTGCGTGGTTAAACCGGCAGTGATATTTCCACAACGCAACTGATTATAGGCTAAATCAAAGTTTGCTTTTGCTTCACTTTGTAAAAAAGCCTTTGAAATGGTTTTTACGATCACAAAATTCTAATTGAGTTTCATCCTACTATTTTATGCATCAGCTTATAAAATGATTTCCCGTGAGATTGAAAAGTGAAAAACTGAAATCATACAATCAAAGTAAGCTGCTGCTTGCTAATTTGAGCAATTGAAACCTATACAAGCGAGTTTTGAAATGGATGTGTCTGAAATTGTTCAACTGAAGCAACATAGGAGACCCAGATGGTTCTCGCTATCACTGCCCATTTCTGTCATACCCAATGTCTTTTTTTCTTGTCGCCAAATACATAGTATTCGTGTTGTTGTATTCCTCTGCAGCTTCCAAATTCCCATACGTTCTACATTTTACCCGGGAGGGAGTGGGGAAACTGTAAATTGCCAAATCCATTATCTGTTTGGCGATAGGTAAAATGTAAAAATAAAATGGACTTGGCATTTTCTGTGTTTACCTTGCCCATTCCCCCCCCCCCCCGCTTCCTCCAAGAAACAAATTTGATAGCAGGTGACCAGTCCATGAGTCGCAGTCCTGCGGTGCCTCGTTATTGAGGAAATGACGGCACGATTAATACAATTAACATTCTGCACACTCTAAAATGAACGTGCGTAAGAAAGTAGACATTTTTTCAATTGACCAATTCAGTCGAAGTGTACAAATTTCACGCATCTTGTCAAAATAAAAGCTCGTCGTTGTTTACATCATCCTGCTTCTTTGCTTTTTCTATGGTAACTGTGATTAACAAAATTTAATTAAGCTTTTCATATAGAGAGGTTATATTTGCAACTTGAGATTCTAAGTAATTACGTGTCTGATAATCGTTACCATGACATCATATCAATTAGCTTTTCTGCAGTTATTACACATATTTCCTTAAAAACCCAATTTATTTGCCAAACAAAATTAGTGCATCTGCAAATTGTGTTTCTGGTTGTTTTTTGTCTGATTGTAGCCCAGCAGCAGTGTGGACAATAGTGATAATTAACCTCAAGTTACATGAGCATACAAGCATGATAAGATACATGCCCACCATTTATGAAAAAGACAACGCTGAAAATACACCGTTGAAACATATTTCGTCACCTTTCACTACAAATAACATTTCTCTGAGCTAAATAGGCTTCAATGACCATAACATTTATATTATCGTCGCCCGTAAAATTAGGTGCAGAGATAGCTATTCAGAGCTACACCATGTAGATCTATTAGCGGGATCAGTTGTACTCTGACCTTTAGATCTTTAGATGTCTTATTCAATTCCTAAGTGTCAATCTAATACCAAACATTCAGGAGTATTGACGTAGCATCGCAACAAGATTAAAAAGATTACAAGGTTACATCGAGAGCATATTTGCTGAATTTTTGTTTTACATAAAAAACATTTATTTCCTGTTTTCTAATATGTACCCTATCATCGGCAATTTCAGTTTCGTATCCCAATGAATGCATCTTCACCGAATCGAATCATCATGTTTTTGGCTAGTGTTCACGTTTAGTAATTCAGTGGAATGTTGGACCGGGCAGAAGTTGGATATATGAAACAATGGATTACATTATGTGCTACTCGTCTTTCCAGAAACTCATATTCTGCACTACTTTCAAGGTTGAGTACCTTACCCAAGACACTACAAGGAGACCCTCGGAAAAAGCCTTCCCAATATTGGGTTATTCTGCCGATTCTTTCCTGCAAGTGTTTATTTAGGCTACAAAAGTGGATTTACCTATTTTGTTATTTTGTCCCACATAACTGATCACAACAACAATAACAACAGAAGCTGCATTTTTTACACAACCTGTTGCTTGATGATGCAGCAGGTTAATGGAGTCCTTCCTCACTATGAAAGGTAATCTGTCAAATTGCATTGTAGTAGATCACAGTCTGAATCATGGCTAAAACACCAGTTTCAAAATGTCCTTGTTCACTTTTGTCTGCAAGGAAACATTTTCAAGTATTAGCGACTATAAGAAAAACAAAATTTATTTGCATTAATCATTTTTTGGTTAATGATAATGATCATAGACAAAAGACATATTTTTTCTTCCAGTCTTTAAACATTGTTCGGAAGTATTTCTTTGATGAAACTAGGGCATTAACCTTTGCAAATCGAAAGCAACTCCAGGTTATTAGAATGAAAGAAACATCCTCCCTGCAGGATAACGTATTCAACAGAGTTCTGGCTGGCATTACATAGGTAGGTTCATAAAATAGACAATTTTGAAGTACCAATTGGTTTGGAGCGCACAATTTAACTTTTTGAAAAAAAAAATGCCGGGAGTGATCACTTAGAATCTGCGAAGTTTACGGGGAGTACTTAGCTGGAAAAAGAAACGTTTGTGAATTATTTGCTTTCTTGTACGCTACATGCTCGAGGATGTGTTTTGTGTGCTCTGTGGTAAACATCTGTTCAAACACTCACTGCTTAAAACCAGGATAACACGTATTCACTGGATTCCACGCTGCTTGTATGCTCAGATGAGGCAGAACGTCTAGACAATGAGACATTCGATGGATACATATGTGGAAAATAATTCAGTCTAAATTCACATTTTCCCAAACAAATGTCATTTTCGTGACAGACATATCTTCACGTGCTCCTCATTTTAGTTCATTGTTACTGATGATATTTTTAGAAATTTACAAATGTTGCAGGCAGGAAATAGATGGAGCGAGTTCTTAGTTGTGAGAATTACTGTCGATCAGGTTCCTTCAGTTCCCAATGCCCTCTGTTTAATCAACACACACCAGTGGAATTCAATCTTCACATAAAACTGCAATCTGCAGATGAAAATAAATCTAACATAACCTTCCCAGTATTTAACAATGGTGCACTGTCTGGCCATCTGCCATTTCTTCTTTAGAATTCTTATCTCTTCTTTTTATGTATCTAACTGGTGAGGATATAAGATGAGATAGACTGTTGTTGAAAGGAAACCTCTGAGGCTTTAGGTTGGATGGTGGTCTTCCTCAGGCGCCAATTTCCCAGATCATTTAACAAGTACTTCCCGATTCCTTTTGTTACTTCAACAACATGACGCAAATGTCGGCAGCCGGTTTTTCATCCATCAACGCCAATGTTTTCACGGGACAGTATGTGAATGCTTGCCAAGGAGCTTAACCTTATCATGCCATTATTAATATCACTGCTTCTATTATTTTTGAGAACTTGTACTGTTTGAAATACCAGCGTTTGGGCCAATGATGAAACTGATAAATTTGATACTACCTGAGTTCTTGGCAAACACATTATCGAGATAAACAAAATGAAAAAACTTTGAAATTTGACTATTTTCGGCTTCAAAGTGAAAACAAAGGGGGGAAAAGAAAAAGATGACTTGACAATTCTGTGTTCATATTTATCAGTTCTGTTTCTATATATTCCTCAGAAACACATAAAGAGTGATTTCATATTAAAATACACATCAGACAAGTATCTACTGGTCACAATAGTCTCTTCTTGCAGATAAGCACTTACAGTAGATTCTTTCATCGGGTGACATGCAGTATTGGATGATGAGTGAAGTAATTACAGATCTGCTGGCAAGCTGAACCCTGACATTTCACTACCTATATAGTCTACATACACCGAAGGAAACAGCCTGATTTGGACTGTACAGGACAGTAAAATGGAGTAATCGATTTCATTGGCAATGCATGTACCACTCTTCCGTTTACCTTTAAGTGTGTCTCCCATTTACAAAACAATTCTATCTACTTTCTTTATTCTGTGGTTTCTATTACCCAAGGAGCAGGTGTTAGAGGAAGATTATGGTCAATTGAAAATGAAGAGAAATGAGTGGTTGCTGTTTCACGTTCTAAATGATGCTCGGTGTTGCTTTGGGTTTTGTGGTGTGATCCATTTTCACTATTTGGACAATCCTTTTCGAACACATATTTCAAGAGGACTTGAAGAGCAAGAGGAAAATAAACTGAATATATTGCCTTTCACTCCATGTAATTGATATCTTCTCAGTTGGCGCAGACCGAAATTACCCATGATTAACTAGTGTTGACCACTGCTGTTAGCATTATATGTATCCTCGCCAGATACCATATACCATTAGTACCGAGCTATTACGTTGGCCTCAAGGTACTCATCAAGTATTGATGAAAACGACAGATGGCAAACAGCAAAGAGCAGAATTCTGGCCATCAGTTCATGATGTCTATTTAGCTCCTTGCTGAACCTCCAGAAACATGAAACTCAGGTATAATGATTTTGATCAACAATTACGGTCTAATTTACAGGGAAAAAAATGCCATGAGTAAATTTGTTCAAAACATTTTTATTTGTAGCAGAAACAAATTTTTTAAAATGCAGCTGAAGTATCAGGGAAAGTAAGGGAATTATAAATTTTTACAAGAAAGTTAGAGAAAAGTCTGTCTCGTCTGGGAAAAGTCAGGGGAAATTAGATAAGAAAACAATACAATTATTTTAAGGGGCAAGTCTAAAAACAGTTGTTTCCAGACATAGTTTTGTTGAAGATTAATTCCTGTGCTTGTGGAAACCCTGTAGACTTTAACATATTAAATTTCTTTTAAAAAACCCAACATGACTGTGCTAGAGGCTATTTGGAAACTTTACGAAAGCCTATGGTTGATTGTAGTTGCTTTAGGGTATGGCAAAGGACAATGGGCTCCTAATCACGAAAAGGTGGGTTCGAGTATGGCCTATACCGTACTTTGTTGGTAATTTGTTTACTTAGACAAGAAAAGACGAATGGGCATATGTATCAAAACGCATGATTTTCCACTCTGAAGCTGCTCAAAACGATGTTGTGTCCTTGAACTAGGTTGTTGAGACCTCCATAGAAACCAAAACATATTTTCGTGTCAGAGTTCATTAGTTGAACACAGTTTATATTACTAATCACACGTGGTGAATATTTAACAACATACTTGCGAAAGATGTAGCAATTTGTGTTGGAAATTGCTTCAATGTGAGTAACCTACCACAGTCGAATCTTTCAACAAAGCGGTGTTGCCAATTTGTTCCATACGGACTATTTGGAAATTTATCCTCCAGCTCTGATCAAAAACGTTCTATTCAAAAAGAGGAAGCGCTTTCATCAGCCGTTCCCATTTAGCCTGTTTTACATAGGAATATTTTACTATTAATCAGCAAAACCAAAATTAGTACTCAGAGCTATTATCGATGCATGGGAACAATGGTTGATTCAACTTAACCTACTTGTCCCACAAATGCAATTTGTTGGGGGGGAAACACCCGCATTGGTCATGGTACAATCCCATTTACATACAGCCATTATTGGCTTCACAGGCTGAAAAGGGCTAAATTAGCTCCAGTTCCAAATTAACTTTTGATATGTTTGGAGGCGCATTTGCCTTGGTGGCCTGTTTACATTTTCCTGTCATTTAGGAACTAGGCAGGAAATTAAAAGGACATGGAATTGACTAAGTAAGTCTCACTTCTAAATAAAGATCCTTTGGCTTATCCTTGAAAATCAGACCATAAAAGCTCTCGGTCTGTTTGAACAATACTGAAATAAAACTAAAAATGGCTTTTGATACCTTCTCATGAAAGAGATCCAGAACCCATAAGCATGCGTATTATTGAACTTCATGGGACAAATTGTTAAGTTTTCTCTGGTCTATTTTTAGCTCATTGACCCAATAATAGCAGAATGATTGAATTGTATCTTCATCCCACAGACGATTTCGCAAACAAGAATAAAATCCTTGCGAAAAGTAAATGATTTCCATCTCTTCATTACCCTAGGTTGAAAGGCTTAGAAATAGCTCGGAAATTCATTTTACACTTGCAGCCTTATGAATTGTGTGTTTCCTGACCTATCCACTGCCAAGTTGGACAAAACCCCATGTCGAAATTACTTGCGATGATAATGTATTGATACTACATGTATTTAACTGCAATACTTGTTTCCAACAGTTAATTTCAGCAATTATTAAATGTTCCTTTATTGCAATTTTGGGCTGATATGTTAATAATTACTAGGGCCCCATCAGAGAATTGTCCAAAAAGTTGTATTACTAACATGTATGCTATCATAACTAATTTCAGTGGAATCATTTTTATTGGCTAGATGGATCATGTTAAGAGAAATCCCAAGCTTTTACACAGCGAAGGTAATCCTACCAATTGTTAGTGCATTTCATCCTTTTAGGTACAGGTTTTACACACACTATACTTTGTCTATTACGGTATTAGCATTATCTTGTGGTAACAGTATCCTTCGTTTTCGTCATTCCAGAAAATAATTAGATTCGTTAATGGTTTTCCTGGAGCAGCTGAGACATCATCCCTATTGCACTATGAGATACAAAACAACTTCTCTAAGTTCAGCCAACATAGTGCAAAGTAATACGGTAAACGATTACCTTTAGAGTACGGTAAGTATAGCCACGAGGGTAATACCGCATTCACCCCTAATAGAA
>JBCAUG010500532.1:0-29883 GCA_038406175.1 Haplosyllis leylae
ATTCGATTGGTATCTCATAAAGGCTGAAGGAAGGTTTAATGTCAACTGTGAAAATGCACTTTATTCGAACTTCGTGTTATGACAAATGAAGCAGATGAAAGGGAAATTGTTCTGTAGGGTGTTACTTGCTGCAATGATATTCACTCACCGTGGAAAAAAAAACCATTGGCAATTGATTCTGTAATTTCACTGTTGAAATAATTTAACGTTCAGAATCTTGTCCGCAACAGAACATTTGTAATAAAATGAAAACAGAAGGAGAAGTGGTTAAAATGATTTAATGATTCATAATTCGGTTTTCTGGTCCCTAATAGTGCAACAAATAAACAGGGAGACCTTGGGAACCACATTTTGCCTACTAAGCTATTCTGACTTGTGGTAGTTAGCATGATCTTCAGAGGCACCAATTGACATTTAGAAATTGAAATATTTAACTGGATTCGGTGTGGTTAATTGTAAGGATAGCTCAGTAGGCTGAACATTAGATTTATATAACAGTGATTTTCAAATCAAATCCCACTGGAGGTAACCTGTAAAAAGACTTTGATGTCAACATTCGTAATATTGTCAATTTCGTCTTATTTCCGAAAAACTCGAATAAGATAACGAGATTCAATTATCCTTAATCACATGCAGTGAAAGACAAAGGCAGTCTACCATAGACATTTCCCACCACGGTTTCCATTCCTAGTCCTCCTGTGCAATCAGTAGGGGGCCACCTGACAGGGGTGGTGGGCCCTCGTTCCTGACCAGTCCTTCCTTAGGATGGGTCCTCCTTCTTGCGGGTCCCAATTCATCATGGAATATGGACCCCCTCCCTGTGAACATGACTGAAAACATTACCTTTCCTCGTACTACGTACGTGGTTGGTAATAAATATGAATAACTTAAAGATCACAGTGATGGTAATCATTACAGCCCGAAATCATTTTGAATTGTGGAGGCATTTTACTTTATCAATTCTTGTAGACAATACTTCGTGGTCGTGTTTAAGGACAAGCCGTTCGAGCTGTGGGATCTGAGGTCTGGAACAATGCTACGACAGATGCCGAAGAACTTCCCACACGTCACAGCATTGGTAAGTAAAGTAATACGCGTGTTATTCCCTTTGCAGAACTGGTTTTGCTTATATCGAGAAGGCAATATCTTTGAGAAAGACTCGAAGCAAATTATATCATTCATGTTTGTGACAAGTTGGATTTTGTAATAAATCCCACTTGTGTACAATACACTAAGCGACCTCACTTTAGAAGAGTAGTTTTTGATATTTTGAGGACTGTGCGGTGGCACCTTGCCCATGACAATGGCCATATACGGGGGTTTATTTCGTTGCAATTTGTCGCACCTTTGCTCAACATTTATGTGTTAGTTCTTGATAGAGTTATTACCTTCGTTATTACCTAAAACAATGAGATCAGCCAATAGTAAACATTACTAATGATAAATGAACGCTGTTTTCTTTGTTTCTGTAGGAGTGGTCTCCGTCTCATAACCTGAAGAGTTTGAAGAAGAAGATGACGGCCAGTGAATCCGGACCCGGCGTCTCCAGTATGAGCACCTCCACGGCGGATCTCACGGCCGCTACGCCCACTGCGACCGATCCTACCGTCAAGTACGCTTCGGAATTCGTTAGACTTTGTAAACTAACAAAGCCAGAATGAAATAATTGTTCTCTGAAGAGCTTTCTCTTTTTCAATTTACTGTCAAGTGTTTTGTGGGTGCACTTGAATGTATCTCAAAAAAAAGTAAAACTCTTGTTAAAAAACTGACGGAAATAGAAAGTTTTAGGAAGTTTATTTTTTCTTGATTTTGTAGATCAGACAAGAGTCATAAATCGTTAACGTCAAAATTATCTGTCTCGTTGATTCATTTTATTTTTGTGATCTTCAGGTCGGATCCGAACAAGCAGATACCACAGAATGTTACAGCGAGAGAACACTTCGTCTTCACAGATCAGGACGGTTTGTTGTATCACTTCATTGTGGAAGGAAACATGATAAAAGACGGATCCAAAATTCCTCCTGATGTAAGAATCGCAAAACGTTCTGCCTTTTTTTAAGCATACGTCATAATTAACTCGATACTGTCTGATTAAAAACACTTCAACCCTTGATTATCTTTTCTGGGTATACTTTTCAGGGAGGAATGGGAAGTATCACTTCCATCGCATGGAAGGGAGAAAGTATGGTCTTGGGTGACGTCGATGGCAATATTAATTTGTGGGACCTGAAGGCAAGGGTGTCTAGGTAACTAATTTTGATTTCCTGCTTAAATGTGAGAGTCTGAAGTAGCTTAAATTAGTCACTAGATATGTTCTATTATTCTATTCAGCACCAGCATTTCATATTTATAACCAATCTTTGTGTTTTTAATTATAGGGCAGTGCCAACACACAGAGGATGGATTCGAAAATTGAAATTTGCTCCAGGAAGAGGAAATATGAAACTACTGGTTTTGTACAATGATGGAGTTGATATCTGGGATGCCAAAGAGGTTAGCATTTGCATCAAGTTGTTTAGCACATTTTTCAGTTTACCACATTTTGAACAAAAGCCAAACTCTTTTGTACTATAGAGGTGTGCATTTAGACTGAACCCATGAACAGAATTTCAGTCGTGTTTATAAAATGGCTTTTTTCAGAGTTTGATTAATATTGAATTGCTTGTAACTTTCAACTAGGTGGAATTAGTAAGCTCTATAAAGTCACCGAAGGAAATTCCTAAAGTAACAGACGCAGATTGGGCTGCGTCAGACAAACCTGTTCTGGCTTGTCAGGATGGATGCCTCAGAATAATGGATATCAAGCTGAGGACTGGGTCTTCTCCTATGGAAGAACATCAGTTACCAGGTATATCTGATTCTAACTCTTTAAACCTATCAAGATAATGTACATACAATATTCAATATTGTCAAAGACGATATTTAGCAGTAACGGATCCAGAACTGGGATCGGGGGAACAAAACATATGAAAACTAGGTGGACACTTTTAGTTGCCATCTTTTTGTAGTTGAAGTGGCAGAGAGGAACATGATCCCATGACATGATCACCCAACTCGTTCATTACGAAAACTATATTCTTTTCAGACCCTGTCTTATGTCCACACCTGCTGCCTCCAAAGGCTTCTGCCACGCTTAAATGTTTACTACAACATCAGCCGTGGAACAAACACTATGTACTGCAGTTGGATGAAACTGAAGAAAATGCTGACATTTACAAAGCAGTCAATGAGCAGCTAGAAATTTTAGACAGGTAAATCTGAACTAGAGATCGGTGAGTCCTAGGCATGTCTGATGAAACAGAACGGGCAAAGAAGTCGGATTTCCAATCTACTAAAAGCATTCTTCTTGCATTCCAGTGAGGTGAAGGAATATCTACCACTTTGTCCATTTGGTTCTGCAGAAAGATGTCTCATCACTGCAAGGTAGGAATCGAGAGGGACAGTGTAGGTGCAATTGCTCTAGCGAGTATTGTCCGTAGCAGTTGTAACTCCTTTATTCTCTCCATCTTTGTGTAGATTGTTTGGCGACGAACACGAATTGAGCTTCTGGACAATTGCCCTTCACTATCTCAGAGCTGAAAAAGCAGATCCAAATAGCAAGGTATCAGTTTACTTTCACATTTTACTACCATACAAAAATAAAACCAAGGTCTTGATGTATTAATGCATACTAATCTATCTCACTACAAATTTTAGACCATGAGTCGTTCCACTTCAAATCTTGGATCGGGTGACCTGTTTATTCCTTCCACTCCGGCGAAGGAATCTCATGACTTACTGTTGTTTGAGGAACAGAAGGACAGGAATCCGGCTTGGGCTTTGATTAAGGACAGACCTCTGGAGACATGTTACGACGTACTATGTGATACCAATACATTTCAGGTAATAGAAAAATACAATATGTACAGATGCTTATTTGCGTTTGTACACCCGCTTATTCACAGCATGATGTTTATTCATTTGAAAAAAAAGAAGGCCAATGTAGAGTACTTTTGTTGTCATTATCTTGATTCCTAAAATATGTTTCAGTGAAGTTACACTTGTCACATAATCTGTCTCATTATTTACAGAAGTACCAGTTGGACCGAATATCATTGCACGATAGTAAGAAAGCTACGTATGAACACACGAAGAAATGTGCGGAGAATTTAATGTTACTGGGCCAGACCGACAGAGCCGTTCAGTTACTGCTTGAAACCGATTCTGATAACGACAGTTATTACGTGGATTGCTTAAGGTATTCAGCACAATTCAATTCCTTAATCTTTCTAACTTCTCAGCTTTAATATTATATGAAAATCAATTATACGTGAACTGTATCTTCTGACCGCGAGAAAAATTTGTAATTTTATCTTTGAAATTCATGAAATAAAATATTTGTGCCAACAAATATCCTAGTAATCATTACTTATTTTGTGATTTTGTAGAGCATGTCTTGTTGCCAGTATTCGGTCTTCCGGAGCTTCACAAAGCACCATCAAACTGGTCGCTACAAATCTCATTGCAAACGGGAAACTGTCTGAGGGAATTCAGCTTCTCTGTCTCATCGACAAGGGTTTGGATGCGTGCAGATACCTACAGACGTACGGTCAGTGGCACCAAGCGGCCTGGCTGGCCAAGGTATGAAAAATAATCCTATTTATTTAGATGTGTCAAACGTGAATACCGTAAATGAATGAATACTTTGTGATTGTAAAGATGATAATTCTTAATAATCAGCAATAGGTTGCATGTAGCAGTGTAGCAAATAAAATGTTATCACTGGTGTTTGTTTCTAACACAAAAACCGAGTTATTTCTGCTATTTTTTTTTCAACGAGAAATATGTCCTTATCTCAGATCCTGTCGTTAACGTTCAGAGATTTGCGTTCATTAATATTTTTTGCAGGCAACACTAGACTACACTGAATGTTCAGAAGTTATGAAAAGATGGGCGGATCACCTGAGCTCACCGCAAGTTAATCAAAAGGTAAAAGTGAAACTTTCGGGTCTATTCACACTGAGCATTATCGCGGTACACTTGTGATGGGTGAAATACGTAGTACCCTTTTACACTAAGGGAAGAAATTCAAGTATGAACAAATTAAAATAGTCAGAGAAGAATATCTACGGAGACAAATTCAGTGTTGGTGTGCAAAAAATATAGTTATTATTCATCAGAAAATAACGTACCAAAATACATTTCACACATTTCAATGTGAACTTTCTGTTTCATTTATTTTTATTTTTGTTTCAGAGCTTGTCAGTTCTAGTCATGCTGTCTTTGGGTCAGTTTGTGAAAGTCATAGAGATGTTGTACAGTATGAGGCATTTCGATCAGGCGGCTCTTTTTGTTGAAGCTTGCCAGGAATTCAACTTGCTACCAAAGAACGAAGAAACTAGTATCCTTGTCTTGAAGCAGTTTTAGCATTCAACATTTCAGGTTTGAAATGACATTTTCACACAGTGCTGGTTCAATAGTGCTGGGTCTGTAATCATTCGCTTCCAAAACGCAGTTTTGTAAATTTTGAGTGAACCAATTATTTTTGTTGTCGAAATAAGTAGGGTCTACCTTTATTCCAAACAGTCTCAAATATAACTGCTCAAGTATTCATTAGTTTTCAAGCATTTACATTAATTTTATATAGTTTTCTCCAGTCGACTTTGAGCACTGCAGAGAGAGTTGTCTTTCCCAGTCCAGTGTTGTACAAGTGTCGCTACTAGCAGAACGTACGATAGTTCGTGAGATTTTCCGAGTCTTTTCGCAAGTGTTAAGATGAAAGAGCTTTAGTAAAGAAACGCAAAATTTGTGCAGAATGTATTTCCTTGATGAAAACTTCAGATGCGCTCATTGAAGCGGTGTTCCTGGAGTACGCTCGCATTCTGATGAACATAGCCCATTGGCCTGCAACCAAATACTACTGTGGACTAGCAGGAGAGAAAGGTCGACAACTGCAAAGTGAAATCCAACATCTCATGAGCTAGATACCATCCCTCATGCCCAAATGTAATATCTCGCGAATCAGTGAATACTTATCATAATTTAGGAAATATTTATTTTAGAATGTACTGTGTAACAGTTTGATACGCCCCCATTCTCCAGTGCACATAGGGGGCATACTAAAATGGATTTGCCATTCAAGTAGGCAAACGGGTTGCCCAGTACACCGACTTTTACTGTACTGGACAACACTGGGGCATACATAAAAATGTTAAGGTGTGGGGATTGCTCATTTTACACAAGTCAGTTCAGAGCAAATGAAAATGCTACAAGGGAAACACATTTCCACACAAAACATCAGTAATGAGTAGGTATGTCTTGTAAGTTGCTTTATTATTGTGTTCATGGCATGCTTTCGATAAAATCTATTTCGTTTTGAAGATCCCCATAGAGTTTTAAGTCTACATTCCTGGCTAAGCATTCCAATTAGATGTAAATTTTTTGATCCAATGTGGTGCTTTCGTTATCGTGCTTTTGCATTTGTAACCGTGTTAAAATAATATCGTTGTTGTTATTAACAGTTACGAATTGAGTAATTATGTGCACACTGGAAGTGTAATTATTGCCATGTTTTTTACCCAAGCAAAGAACCAATGGAGATAGCCTTGTACCGAAGTGGAAGTTCTTGTGTCTGGTATTTTTTCGGACTGTCATTTGCTCACTACCGGTGTCTGAAAGGGTGAAATTGAAAGTGAGAACGATATACTAAGAGTAGCTGCAATAAACATAATTAAAGATAGGACAGGCTGAGATGGGCCAAAAATTACTACATACTTGTGCCATTTAACATTTAGGAACATGTTCATTATTTGTTTCATTAGTGCAATAAATAGAGTTTAACTCGCCATCTTTGTATTTGGGTTTTATCCAATACTTTATTGCACGAGTGATCACCATTACAATCAGACTGTAAATATAAATCACAGAAGCCTTTCACCAAATTGGACCAAATATATTAAAACACACAAAAATTCTCACAACTGTGCATAAAGAATGTAATTTACATCATGGGAAAATTCATGTGACAAATTATTAAATATTGTTGGTAAACAAAATACAAAATGTCAAACAAGTTTAATTATCATACATATATTTGGTTCATTGTAACGTGAGTAAAATATGAAAACAAGTTTCTTTTAAGACTAGACAAGTGAATAACGACTAGAAAGTAATAAATGCAAAATGGAATGGAAAATTAAGTGTCAAACCCGGGCGTTGTCGTGTAATTTCCTATCAATATTAGGGAATGGGAATGTAAAAAACACGTCATTTTAAAATGCAAAACAGATGAAGCCACGAGTAACGACAAAATAATCAGGAGTGTGTAAGGTTGGCTGCTGATTTATGGTGAGTTTTCTTAACATCATCGGTATAAATGTTACTAATTCACGGAAAAATTACAAATAGTATCTGCACTAAACCTAACTTAGAATTTACTAATGTTAAACTTGCACCCCAATTCAATGGGTGTAGGGACCTGTATAATACTGTACGTTCAGCATTTTATACCGTGAATGTGTACATAACACTGCTAATTCACCTTTTAAAATAGCAGATGTGAGGTGGGAAATCACAAATTAACTGAGGTAACAATATTAAACACAAAAAAACAGTTTCCTTTACCTATATAATAGTAAAATACACTAAACTTCCGCGAAACCACTCGTTTGGGCCAATTTACACTGGTGGAAAGTTTTTCGCACGTTCATGCTTTCGTTTTCTATCAGTATGAATGCGCCCTAAATTATGCATACGTACACACAGCGGTATTACCGATGTCATTTTCAACGTTACAAAAACTGTCCGCAGATAAATATACACCTACATCAGATGTGGACAATGTTTTAGCAAATTTAACAAATCATAGCACTTTCCAAGATTACTAAACCTTGAGGATAAGAATTAAATACACCACATAAATAAGGACACGGAGTGTGCTTCCTGTGGGTGTACAATATTCCTATGCCAGGGTTCTCCTCTGCAAATAAGTGAAATTACGCACATTAAATGAGCTCACAAGATATTTTCCCTCTAGTACCCTGATTAAATTTCTTCCAACTAATTACGGAGCAGTAGCCAAGGTTAATTACCGTAGTGAATACAAGCAACAGTCCTGGAATTTGACTAGACAATATTTCTTATTTTGCCTTTGGCAAATGTCAACAGATCTTTCCAAAATAGATGATACATCGGTACTTTCACAAGTATAGGTACAATTACAGAAGTGTTTCCAGCATGGCGGGAAAAAACGAAGTTAGCTTCAATACTTGTAGAAGTTCCGAGTTTAACAATCCTGTTTTACAGGCATAGTCAAATGTTCAATACGAGTTTTGGACGAATTTCTGATACAGTGTCACCATAATAAACGACTAACTTTTAGTTTCATTCGGAAGGATTACAACATGTATAATTCCAGTCCACACAAGAATAAATTACACATTAACAAGCAGTACAATTTCAAACATACATAAACAGAAATGATAAAAACATTCATAAATCTGTACTAAGCCATTATAGTTATGCAAAACGTCAAAAAATCCATTCTACCCCTGAACAAGAAATCCCATACCAATATTGTTACATCCAACAAAGTCCACGTAAACATCAGGTTGCGATACTAAAGTAGAGCAACTATCTATTTATAATTTACAGCTCAAAAAATACAGCAACAAAAATTATTTTCCAAGTGGTCAGATAATCTGCCCTTCAATGAATTTAAGCTTCCCACAATATTTACTGAAGGCAGTATCAGAGTTACAAGGGTTTTACAGAGCACCATGGAATACACATTGTACCATTACAAGAGTGTATATTCATCATCCACAAGTACATCAGCATTTTTCTCTGTGGGAGTGCGGCAATGATGAAATGATGAGTCTCAAAAACGTCTCAACGTCAGAGCCACGATTTGTAAGCGAACACTCCACAGGAATATTTTACATCATTAATGTCACAATACAAGTAAAAAATCTTATTTTACATTTTTCTGCCAGCAGGAGATTTTTCTGAATGACGTTTTTCTTTCATTTCCAAGTAAATATTATCACTCTGAAAACATGATGCCAGAAAGTGTCATAGATTTTGAAAGATACATGTACTACATTTGAGCTTTTGTCTTTAAGTTGACCCGAAATTAGGCTACATTTCCTGCTTTTTTGAAACATTGCACCACAATATTTACTGTGCTGCGACTTGAGTGGAGTCAGAACTAGAAGAAGCAGCAGAAGAGTTCAGTGTGCGAGGAATTTCACCGGGTTCCAACATTTCGGGGATACCCACTTTGTTTTCCACTTTCTGCTGCAGTTTCTTCAGCAAATCTGAAGCAGAAGTGTTAACTCCGGCGGGAAAGGCACCTGCTGCAAAAGGATAGCCTGCCGCCGCTGCAGCTGCCATCATTGCAGGGTCAGGCATACCCAGCGGTAAAAACCCATTCGGTTGACCCCATGCTGCCAGAAGAGGGAAGGGAGACCCCAGAGCAAGGGAGGATAAGGCTGCTTGGTGGGCTAACTGCATCATAGCAGGATTATTAACGTGTGCGGCCATAAGCATCTCGTTGGCATGAGCTGCCAAAAGTGCGCTAGCGCTAATCACGTCCTCCTTCCCCTGTTCCTCCACTGACGTGGGTTCGGGACTACTGGTCCCCGGAGTGGAGGTCTCCTCTTCCTCCGGAGGCTCATCTTTAATGTCCCTTTGAAGCGAGGCAGTTTCTACTGACGAGCTACATGTGCTGGGACTGGGAGATTCTATAGCAGCTGGTGCAGACACACTTGAACTAGTACTCGTGGCCGTTGTGGATGGTTTATCACAAGGTGGAGAAATGGGCCGTTTCTCATTGGACGAAGTGGTGCTGCTGTTACTTGTACTACTCGAACTACTTGTGCTTGTGGGTTTTGTATCACGACCTTTCTTTTGCCTCAATAAATGGCGTTCCTTAACTTTGTATTCAAGAGTCGAATGAGGCACACCGAAATAGCTCCCCGCCCTGTGGACGCTCATTTCACCTCTCTGAACTGCTTTTACAGCCTCTATCAACAACTGAGAGTTGTATTTTCGGTACTGGCCTCGTTTGGGTCGTGTTTTCTTGAGCGCTTGGCCTTCAGGACCCACTGGGTCCTGCTGAACCTTGGTGGTGGGTTTACTCTGTGACTTGGGCTCTATGCGTCTCCTTTTAGCAGCAAACTGTGAAGGATCTGCCGAAAGTGGGATATTGTAATTACTATTGTTATGGGTAGCCAAGGGACTGGCCTGGCCGTTCTGGTAATAGTTACTACCATTTACCTGTGTACGTGAGCGAACTTTTTCCGCTATCGTCTTGGCAATGATATCTTTGAGTGTATCACCCACCCTATTGCTTCCCATGTCACCTGACAAAGGTGATGGCAACATACCATCGTCAGAGTCCGGCGACACCATGGTGGTCAAGCCATTTTTAAACGTGGACTTCATAGGTTTATAGGACGGAATTTTCAATTCGACAGGTGAGTGGCCACTCGCAGATGAACTCGTCTGCTGTGGTGGCGAGCTCAGCTCTAACTGCAGTGGCGACATGTAACTTTCATCGTAGTATCCTGCAGTAGACGACGGTACGTGTTTTGATCGCAGTTCTTCTTCGAGTCGTCTTTCAGCCATTTTCCTGACTAACTCTGGCAAAAACGGCAACTTGTGTTCGCTGCCGTATCTCCCCTCCCCGTCGAATAAACCCATGCTTCTTTGCGGTGAATCTAAAATTGAGCTTGGCATTCCAAACTTTCTGTCAGGCTCCAAGAGATTATGCTTTCTGCGTATGTGTTCCAGCTTTCTTTCCCATTCAGCAAATTTGTCTTCGAAAATGTTCAGTGATAAAGCGGACATAAAGTCATCACTTGGCATCTGGAGGAGGTCTCCCATGGACAGTTTGTTCTCCTGCTTCAATTCTGGTGCACCAGATTCCATCTGGAACAATATTCAAATAATACGTAAGTCGCAATCTATTAACTCAAATTCGTTCATACAATTATTGATGGCTCGTTAGAGTCACCTTATTGGTTGAGTCAGAGGGTCCTTAACATCCTGTCCCAGCCCTTAACATCTGCCTTTGGCAGTTTTATGATAAGTAGGTCTATTTTAAGCTGCATTTATTGGTTGGAATTTGTTTACTCTCAGAATGAATGCTGTGACATCATTTGTGGTGACATCATTTTTGGACGTCATTTAATTTCACAACATCATGAGACACCATTTGAACTATGTTCATGACGTCATTTTTGTACTTTTAGTTAGAAAATGATTTCATTGCATCTCAGTGGCAATGGAAAGATAAAATGCACCCTAAACTGCTTTGTGAAAACAGATATTGAAATTTGTGACCTGGAATATTGGCACATAATAACACGGGTCAAATATAATTAACAATGCAAGCTTATTCAACATTTACCTTAAATATTTTGTTTCTAAGAGTAGAACGTGGAATTCCATAAAGCGACGAAGCTCTTCTCGTTCCAATTTTCCCACTTCGAACGTCACTGATTGCCGAGGCTAGTTCCTCTTCGGTGTAGGCCCTCTTCCCATCTCTCTTTTTTCTGTTAATAGTCGGCAGCAATTCAATATGACAAAGAAATACACGATTTACTCAATCGCACACTGAAGACAAGAATGAATTTTCGGGAAAAACGTTCGCCTTGCTGAATATAACAGATTACACTAGAAGAATTATCTACTGTGCTAACCCCCCCCCCTAAACGCACACATAAAAGTTGTCTTCATCTGCTTTGAGTTCGATAGTAAGCTACCCATTTCCTGATGAGAGGAGAAAAGTTTATTGGTACGCACCCTGACTTGAGTATCTGAGGCACTTTGAGTTGGATAGATTTGCCACCGGAGGGAGACACGTTTTCACCATCGATGCTGCTCGGCGAACACTCTCTGGTGGGAGTCGCAGCGCTCAGGTCCAGTGGTTTTCCATCCTCTATGTTAGCGAAAATAGGTATAGGGAACGGAGTTGTGGGTAGGTGAGTAAACGGCAGGGCTGGAAACGGTGGGTGTTGTGGCTCTTCACAGGCTAGAGAAATAAATAACCAAAATGAATCAATGAATTACGGGAAATTTTAATTACCTTTACATGTACTTATTTTTTTTAACATGATGCATTTGAGGATCTTTTTTATGTCTCTATTTTTCAAAAATGTAGAAACATTGTCTTGAATTCCAAAAATCAGACCTAAACTTTAATACAGACAAGTTCATCTGCATTGTTTACCGGGTTTACACACCTGTTGTTTCCAACGTTGTATTGTCGCCATCTTCTGAATCCGACTCCTGAAAATAGAGTAATGTTCCAATTATAGCAAATCTCCATTAAAACAACTAAAATACATGCATAAACTCTGCATACGTGTTTTATGGGTTTAATGACTTAATCTCCCTTATTTTACTTTCACATTGTAAAGGTTCTTATTACCGGAAACAAAATTTGGCGTCAATGAAAACGCCGCCTTTTACATTTGAAGCCATGTTGTCCTGCAAAAAGTGACCTTGCAAATATGTGCGAAACTTGGAAGTTTTGACGAAAATTCAGGCAGACCCGAGAAATATGCAAAAATACTGAGATAAAATTCTTCTGGCTCACATAATGAAACATTTGACTTTAACTGGCAATAGTGAATAAAACGATAGTTTTTCAAGTATCGCACATGCCATTGTCGATTCAGCCATGGGCCCACGCAACATTCGTATGGCCCAGTCTAAAATAAGAATTTTGATTACAGATAGTATCTTTTGGATATTATTTGGTCCCTTCCACACGTGTACAGGCATGAGTTTGCCGACATCTGCGATCTGTAAACCACTGCCCACTTCATTACAATGAAAATTGATTTGGGAAAAAGATTGAGATTATACTCAAGGGCACTCATTACCTTCATCGTGAAAAGTTTCCAATAATTTGACGAATTTGGGATTACATCGACTGTTCTACTAAGCCCTTCAATTTTTATATTAGGCAATTAAATATCTTCTGATGAACGATTTTCGCTCAGCTTACTTCTATCTAAATAAGCGTTTAATTTAAGTAAACGTTAAAGAAGGATCCTCATGTGCAAAATGACAATTGTAATTGCAGTAGAAAAATGCAAGAACAGATTTCTATTACACAAATGTCTGTCAATCTCGTGGAGAATTTTTTGCCATTGAAATGGAGCAGCAAATTCTTCCCATCTATCACAGTTACTATGTAACAAGCTTGTGACAATGCAATATTAAGTCATAAATGCTATATTAAAATTACTGCAGGTAATGCAGGAGAGAGTAGCAGAGGATGCCTTTGAACTGGGATATTAGATTAGGAGAGAAAGACCCAGAGAGAAAGAGATCCGGGGCCTTGCCCGCGTATGGTCATCCTTGCCTCCCATAGTTACGTAGTCATTAATTAACAGCAGTGCTTCTATTATTATCTGGTCTCCATATTTGCATAAATTTCCTGTAACATTAGGCTATCGCACAAGAGACCTCAGCGGCTACGCTTTTAGTTACACCGCAGACTTTTTACCATATTAGATTCCTGCGATTCTGTGCCAAAAACTTTTAACAATAGTAAGCCCACTATATTAGTTACTCGGAGAAAACGTCATTCTAAAGATACACAATTAGAAACAGTAATAATCCTGAGAGGAATCCCAGCAATTTGGAGATCTTCAGCAATATAGTTAATACTAAGCTCTCCTTGTCCTTGTTGTACTCTTCTTTTTTTCTTGAATGACTATATTTTTTCTTCTTCACATTGGGTATTGGAAGGTAACGATATCATGGAAAGACTTAGACGTTGCAAACAATTAGAATATGCAAACAGAGAGTATAAAAATTTCCTGCACAAGAAGGCTGGTATATATCACTGGGTGTGGAAATTTTGAAGAAAAAAAACATGTTTGTACATATTTTTCGATCTCTACTACTTGTGTATTGGTAATGTTTAAATCTATATTAGTTTTTGCAGGGAGAACCGTAAATTTCTACTCTTATATGAATTTTCGTTTTAATTTACGATCCACCCAGTTTGCACTTTTTATACAAGTTCACATCACATATTATAATGCTTTAGGCAACAACGTTATATTAGCTGAGATGCAGCCACTACTTAATTACTATTCGGCAGTTCATTACAGGTATCCATTTATGTATCTATGCAGAAATGAAGAAAATGTCACCTGTCAAAAATGCCATACTAAACATGGCTGACATTTGAATGACCCTGGGCTCATTGTTACCAGGCTAAAATGGTTAAAGCAAGGAAACTGTCTTCTGCTGTGTATCCACAGTCTCCGCTTGTGTAATTACCCATTATCAAATGACACAGGTGCAAAAGATACCTTAGTTTGGCAGGTATCACAATACCTGGTCATTCCCACCAATCAAGAACAACAAGAACCAAGGAGAAACGAACCAACGAGAAACTGCACAAAAACAATTAGTATATGAATCACTTTTAAAAACTGCACCTTTCAATTGAAAAGCTTCGCTCCGTTTTCTGCTGGTTTGTTGGCGCACTACATTTCCAGCTGTGACCACAATATTTCGAATCATGCACGAATCAGATGTTTGAAGTGCAATATTCTATTCAAGTTTTTTGAACATTTGACCCGAAAACGGTCGTCACGTTTCGGAATATTTAGCAGTTAGCCGAGCCAGATGTTAAGCTGAAAATGTTCAAAATGCGTTCTGAATGCTAACTCCAAAACGAAATTAATCTGATTTAGAAACATATGAAAGTACTCCACTAAAGGATCCTAATAGATTAGGCCTTTTAATAAATAAAGATACACTCGACCTGTCGAAGCCACCTACTCAACTGCTGTACTATTAGTAAGATCGTGAACATTCCACATAACGATTGTGCGACAAAATTTTAAGATGTCGGTTCGAATTAAATAAAAATAGGCCAGAACACTGTGTGTGTGTATGTGTGTGTGTATGTGTAGGTGTGTGTGTGTGTGTGTGACACTTAATCTCTGTTTGTAACTTTTAGATGTTATTTTCCTTTTTCGTGAATATAACAATAATCAGGAAGAGAAAATATTTTCATTAAGAATACATCAGCAATAAGACATTCCCTTTATTACCGCCAGCCAAGGCTGCAGATTGAAATAATTTTCATTTCGCCGAAAATACAGCTTCAATTTGACAGTGATTTGCATTTAGACGTCTTTGTAAACAGCCGTATGAGACATTGACGACCTAATTCATTGCACTAAAATCATATCTTGTTTGAAAAGAAGCTGCCCGCACGGCGGCAAGAAGATTGCGGTTCCGTGCTTTTGTTAGATGAAATCACAATCCCTCGGAGGCTCTCCGTGCTCTCTCCAACCCAGCCAAACTATCCCCCCTCCCTCCCCTCCCTCAACTCCCTCCTAACTATTCTTCTTCCCCTGTTCTCCTCTTTTTTCTCTCTCTACAATCATAAAGCCACCAAAAATATCAAATGAAAATATCCAATTTTGCCACAATTTGTGAGTTTTCCCTCGGCGCGGCAGCTATTGTTCTTGGTCATTATCCGCGGCCCCGCGCGACCCGTCCCTGGGACGCTCTTAACACAGTGTAATTAGGAATTCATAGAGCCCACGTAATCCAGAACCATTCACACTGTGGACCCACCAAGCCTCTTGCTACCATGGAAACACTAATGATATTTTGGAAGCGTGTTGGCAGGTAGGTAGAGGGACTGACTAGTGGAACGGGAGAGACATGCCAAGCGGAGGGAACAGGGAGGGGACGGGCACCATTGCCGTAGCCCAGGGGCTGCCGAATTTAGGAGAAGTAGGCGAGCACTGTTTGTCGGCGCACCTTTGCGGCTGACCCCCTAAATCCCTGGTAAAACCGGCACGCACCTGAATCCCTCGACTGCTTCACTCTGAGACGACTGGGCTGCCTTCGTCTCTTTTCTCTCATGCACTCAAAAATCATTAACAAAAAACAACAATGCCCTGCTCACACAAATATACTTTGGGAGATCAAAAGCTTGGTCAGACCACACGGCAAAGAAGACTACGCTTTTTATGTGTTTCATCTTGCTACGTTTGTTAGGCAGAAAAATAATTCCTTCTAAGCACTAAGCTTGTTATGAAGGATGGGAGGATAGGGGAGGGGACTCTTAATAATTGTCTTTTGTTTTTCCTGCTGAACATTATTTGAGTATCCCTATCAAATGAACTCTAAAAAAAGTACCCACAGTAAAGACAAAGTCAAAACTGTTGCCAAAAACAGTTTCAACATGTCCATTTCAAACAACAAAACAAAAAAAAATCATCTTTCCTGCAAAGTAATTTACTTTCTGCGTGCAGGTAAATTAAATAATAAACTTGCTGTGGCAAGTTTTCACAATCTCCTACATTTGAGAAGCGAAAATCCATTTAAAGCTCCGGCGATAATGCTATTAGAGCTATGAAGATTCTTGCAATGTCTAAATCTCGAGAACCCTCCCAAATTGAGCCAGCTTAATTGAGAGAGATGTGTATTAAATGAAGACAAGCACTGAGCTGCTATTATCTTAGGCTCTCATAGTGTCGCATAAAGTAAGCCAAACCACTGGCGGCGAGGAGAGAGGCATTGAAAAAATAAGGAAAAGCCATCAGCACTTTTCATAAGAGAGGAGACAATGCGTGGTTTCCACAATACGGAAATGACAATGCCACGTGAGAGGAGAAAAGCTGCCGAATATCAGCAACAAAAGATTGTTTGCCACCATTTTCTTGTTTCCCCAGTGGGGATATAGCTTAATAGTCTAACTCTCCTCCATGGCATAACAAAATTCCCCGTCCTTCTTGCCAAATATGCCTTCTCTCAAGATCAATTGCAAATTAAGTCGCCTGCACATAATTGCTGTATGACTTTCCACAAACGACGTAACATTTTATGTTGCAAATGTTGCCATGGAAATTTGGTGCCAAATGGTTTGATGAGGTACAAAGCCAGAAGAAAGTCTCATACATGGTCTCATTAAATCTAAATTGTTCACAATCTGCATAACATCTCTATTATAGTAATTCTAGTTTCACTTCATAACCCATTAATCGTCTTGAAAAATGGCAAAGACCGACGTACATTTTCCCAATACAATGTATTGTATCACCGAGAATGGAACTACATTTTGAAACAAAATCCATGAAATTGTACTCAGCAACACAAACCAAAAACATGAAGGAAGTCTATTAAAATTTTAAAATTAAACTTATGCGAAGAATTGAATCCCCATTATAACACATCGGTGTCGTTTGCCTCGTGGATTATTAGATGGTATTGTTACACGTGAATGGATCAATTTAGATCTGTCATTGCCAAAACGTCGGATCCAGGGGTTCTGGGTACAGGGGTCATTTACCAAATCTACTCACCACTCAGGATGCCTTGCGCCCCTTGGCCACCCCTATCAAGGCAAAATCCAACCAGCTGCTTTTAGCAATAAGTCATAATTACATTCCCTTTGGGGTGTTTTATCCCAAATTCGTTTAAGCACCACTTCAACAAAAGAGCCGGAATTTTCATTTAGTGAGCTACTGGTCTTAAAAAGCGAATTGCTGGGTGTACCAAAAGTCTGAAGTTTTCTTTCAGCAAGAACACTTGTCTTGAATCCATTCCCTGTAACATTCTACTTCAAGACTCTCATTTAAGTAGGTAGAACTTTCTATTTCATAATTGTACGTTGTTGTTTTACCAATGGTTCAACCAAAAGTTACCTATGGGGTGTAATTTTCATATGGGGAATTCAGCTCCAAATCATTTTCTTTCAAATAACTGCACGAATATTATCAGATTGGTTAGAAAACCTTTGATGACTCCCTTCAGAATGGTATCCTCATTGCACTACAACAAACTTCCGAGGTTAACTTCAAAATACATAGTTTTCGAACTTGTTTTGCACTATCTCTTCAAAGATTATGTCATGTCAATGTAACTACTTCCTGTTGATTTCAGAAAAACCTTCGGAACCAAAAATCACTATGATACAAGCCGAGATTTTAAATTACTTTTATATTCTTACACTGGTTTTCCCTCCCAAGACGTAATACAGCTTCCATACATATGCGACATTACAGGAAAAAACCTACAATATCCCCAGTTAAATGGTTTTAATGGAAGTCGTAATAAGACAGCGAGGTGCGAGGTGTTTTCCGAGTGATAATTAAGAGTAAGACTGTGTAATTCGCAGCGAAATTAGACATGTTCATCAGGGAGGGTCGAGGGGGTCGTCTGCAGATGCATTTTGCTTCTGCCAAAAAAGCAGGCGGTTGCCAGGCCTGCTTTCTGTAGGGCCCGGCTGCAGAAGACTGCCTTCTGTAGGGCATCCAGGGACTACGAGAGTCTAACTGTGGGGCGATGCACTGAAAAAATCTTTTCAATTATGATACGGCATAAAAAAGCCTAAAATGACTTAAAACATTTTGAAATGTTTATGTGGAGAATATGACGAATCTTTAAAAAGTTGCTGTCGTCAAGTGCGGAAGGCAGATGTGTCAAAATCAAGCTTCTTCGAGTGCAACATATTTCCCTGACATTTCAATTTCTTTTGCACACAGCAACATTTTAATGAAACACATCGGAAAAATAATCTTTGCCACCTCAATTCCAAAACATTCCCTCAGTCGGCTGAACATCGTTTCCTCGATTTTAATGAAAAGTTTGATGTTAAAAATATGGAACATTGCGCTACCTATTCAGTCTCTAGGCCTAACTTTTAGAACCTGGGGTTCATCAAAGTAATTTAAATTGAAGGGTGGTAAGCAATTTTAGTAAGATTTGAGAAAACGTTGAAAGACCTGTTTATACACTGAAGAATTTATGAGGGGGGAGCGACGGCCGTTTGGCGTTTCCTAAATTTTTCGAGAAAATTCCTTGAGCCCGAAAATAGTGCAACAGTAACGTATGAATTAGATTCCTTTCTTAAAAGGTGAAACATTTAGTAAAAATGTGCAAACCTGAGCCACTTGTTTCGATCGGGCAGTACAAAAGGTACATGAGGAGGATGGTTCCCAGTCCTGTGTTTCCAAATTTTCTAAACCTAAAAAGGAACAAAATGTAACGTGTTACAAATTGCAATTCCCAAGAAGTTCATTTCACACAATTCACTTTCTAACAATGCCATTTCATTTACAAACAACAACCATTTTGGCAAAATTTCGGTCGATTTATTTGTTCAGTTGTTTGTTTGATTACGAAAAGGGAGTGGCTTTTGCCGAAAAAAGTTCGGCTACATCTGAAAGGTCACATCAATTACTACGCCTGCAAAAAAAACTGTTTTCAAAATGCAATGTTTCAGGCTTTGTCGTTTTCATAATTTGTCACTTTGAATATTCACAACCTTGAAAAGATATTAAACGTTGACAACCACAAGAACCTCAAGAAATACTGTTTATTTCAATTGGGTGTAGTTTCCGACCATGAATCTGAACACTATTAATGCTCAGAAACCTGAGTTTTAAAAATGCAGAAGGAAACTTAAGAATGAAACAAAGGCATTATTTTCCATATTTGTGAGCATGAACCGAGTGATCGCTTAAAAATTGCAGCTGTTTTTTAATAAGGAAACATGTGCCCACCTAACAGCTTGAAAGATGGATGAATCAATCTGTACAGATTAGATGTAATTAGAAAACTGACAACCCCCATGGGTGGGGTGTATGTGTGGTTTTGCCACTGTTCAGCGGTCACTGATATGCCCTGTGGGCAGAGAAAATAACCAATATTGTCGAAATGTTATTGCAAATCAGTAATTTGTACAACTGAACTCCTGTTTGGATATCGGCCTCACCAATAATGTCCTATCGTGAGTTGGCATTAGACGCATTTTTATTCTGGATTTCGCTTTGATGTTGTTACACAAGAACAATTAAAGTGCAAACCTCAGGTATCTTGATGAAACCTGAAACTAGTATCACTCATATTTTCTGTTTGCTTGACATTTACAAACCAAATTGCTACCTCTGAGATTCCTTCATTTTGATCTCACGATTTGCGTTCTTTCCCCAAATTAGCAGCTCATATCCAATTTCTGGCCCAAAATACAGGAATGATTAGTTACTCACAAACTTCCAAAGACAAAAAAAAAGAAATAAGAAACACAGGGACATAACTTGGAAGTTTCCGTTGAGAGACCAATTTAATTCTAACAATGTTCATTTCTCGACACAAACAACCTAACGTTAATAACGTAAAAGTCTGATGCAACACTTCCGTTGTAAACACTGAAATCAAGTTAAGTCACAAAGGCAAAAATGCAACAATAGATTTGGTTCAACACAACAGATCGGCATCCCACACTCATATGGTAATATGTAATGGCGGTTCATTAGACGAGCAGATCACACTAATCAAATATTCAATTAATATTTACGGTTTCCACGTTTCCCTCTCTGCAACCATTGCGATTAGCTACTAAAAATGTGGACAATTTTGTTCATTAGTTGCTGTCTGCATTTTCGCGGTGTTTGTTTTGGTAAGGTCTGCAGCAAACATTCAAATGTTACTAAAACTAAATTCGGTCACCCTGATTGTTCATTTGAGGGCAAATGGTCAAAAGTTAAAGCAAATTGCGTTGCCGTGTGTAGTATCGTGTCTCTCCTGAAAATGGGCAAAAAAACTCAAAACTTTTTGAGAGACTCAGACTTCCTTTAAAATTTGGTTTTCCCGCTGTCTTTCTCAAATTTTTAGTTCTTTGAAAAATTTTGTATGAATACATTCACGTACAAAATTGAAGGGAAAAATTCACTTTCAGAACAACTGCGTCACTATTGTACTTTGTATTGTGTGAATTTTCTACACAGTTCTGAAATGAATTTTGTGCACTAAAAAAAAGTATGTAACTCGAACCTGAGGGTTTTTTTAACAAGAAACCACTCTATTCATTTCAGATAATCACAGCCTCCGAGAAAAGCACGGTGATGTTAAGCAAAAAACTAATCAGATAAATTGGACAACTTTGGTCTGAAATCTGACACTTGGAAATATTCGGAACATCCACGAAGGCACTGTCGTTTTCACTTATTGTCATGAAATTAGACTAAAATGTCAACTCGCTAGCATCTACCTGTCAAAACACAGTGCTCCAGTGTGAAACTTAAAACTTGCAACAACACATTATAAAAACCAAGGTAATGTCACCGCATCTACTGCACAATTTGGTGGATGCCTCAGCATACAATGGGGATTTGCCTAAGATATGATATTCAAGAACGGGGCTTTTTCCTTTAGCTGCGCTTTCCCTCTCACCGACAGCACATTCATTCATCTGGCTTTCAATTAAAAGCATCTCCGAGCGTTGGGCGACGGAGATAATAGAATGACACTCAGTTTTAGGAAGATCAATCTAATCCATTTTGCTCTTTACTATCAATATATTATCTGCCTCGGCAATTGTTCCTTTTCACGTATCACATCTTGATGCCTCCGAAAAATCTCACAGCAATTCGAGCCTTTGGGGAATTTAGCAATGGAGAACAAAATGCAATGGGCCTGTCAATCATCTCTTCCCCCATTGTAAAGATATCTCAAGGAATATAACATACAGAACACTGTCGCACTGCTGCTTGCTTTGTCGTCAACGTTTATTTTTTCCTTTTGGCCGAAAAGTGTTTGGGGATGACCCTGCCCACTTAGGTTGTCATAGCAACGCAGAAGGTTTTTTGGGTTTTGCAGTATTGTGACAAATAAAGCAAGCCGGTATACAGCAGTAATTAGTGGCCTCGCTTTGTGTTGGCGTAATTCGGGATGTGCGAAATGAGAGGATATGAAAGGGTCTTGCTGTCGTGGCAGGGAGGGATGCTGCCTTTCTGCAATTCATATTCATAACTTGTCATTCCACCTGTTTTTGTACTTTCCTCTGCAACCCAAAAATACAGAAGAAACAAAACTACGATCATCAATATCGTTACGTACCATTAATTAATCAATGTTCTTTTTTTTTTTAGTTTAAACAAGGCACCCCTGAACTGGGGTTTAAGATGACATCGCAGTAACATGTATGGGGTACTTTTGAGACGCAAATCCGAAGTCAAAGTTCTTCATGAGAAGTTTCAATTTCGGAGACGGTGGTTACTTTCGGGACTCTTATGCAGTGTCAGAGTTCTCCAAGAAAAGTTTCAATTTTGACGAGGTGAATCCCAGAAAGTTTTGTTCCAAAGGTATGTCTGGTCCAGTACAGCATGCCCTCCCCCCTTCTTGTGAAACACGAAGCGAGGGCATTAAAAATCCCCCTTTGTCTCTGTTGGTAATTCTCTTTGTGATAAAAATACTTCCATACTACTTTCCAGAAAGAAAAATGGCCTGATGTTAAAATTCTAATATGTTACATGAGAACATATATCGAAGATATTTTCCCGATATGCATGTAACAATTACATTTTCATCGCAAAGATTATATGATCTTTTAAGCTGTTGCCAATTTTTGGTTCAACAATATATTGCGGCATTAAAATGTGTACAGCTTCGCAGTTTGGCAGCTTTTGGAAGCCGTAAAACATGATCTTCAGTGAGTCTGTATTATGGTGGTACTTTTTAACCAGAGCGGTTTATATCGTTGGTAATCGTAGTCTGAAACAAAAACAAATTTTTTCCTTCTCCTTAAATAAAACAATTGCATTGCCAAATCGTGTGGCAAAAGGAACAAACAAAATCCGTCCTCAGCGACCTTTAATTCTTCCAATCCAAAAAAGAATGGCGCTTGAATTGCAATCACACAAAAATGAGATAGTTTAGAGATTTAATGGCTTAACTTATTTGAAGTTATTTAAAATTCGCGGGGGGGGGTGGGATTTCATATTGTTGATTTTCAATGGAAATACCCCGCCTGCATGAGCAGTCATAAAGTAACTAGAATACGTTTTTAAACCATGTGCTTTGTTCTGTACAATCTAGCTGTAGTTTTCCATTAGCCACGTAAGTCATGTCCATGATAGCGATTGTAAATTAGCAAAAAAAAAAACAAAGCGCATTTATATATAAATGTAAACTAAACATGGAAATGACGATCAAGTGGAGGCAAATCATTACAACCAAAGCTGTCCACCCGCACCCAGGAGAATCGTGAAAAATGTCTCCACAACAATTAGCGGAGTTTTTAAACAAGTTTACGTCCGACCGTAATTTGTTTGTTCGCACAAGATACGAACAAATATGTGTAATAAGCAGGTTCCCGCTTCAAAACAAGGCTGGGCTATTTCGGTTTGGCTGGTTGCCATGGTGTCTCAGTCGTTTTTCAAGAAGCTGGCCTTTAACTCTGCCGTGTGTTCATGACTGCCAAATATTGCCGAGAAAAAAGCCCGGATCGGATCGTGTGTGCTGCGCCCAAATTCCTCTCCCAAAAAGTCACCGTGGCATTTCAGAACCAGCCAGCTACATGATATTCAGTGTATGTCAGGTCACCCTACACTTAAATGATGTTTTCACACACATTCTTTTTATTTCCTAGGATTAGAACCGGATACTGTGAGATATTTCATTACTAAACGTATTTATGTAACATTGTAAATCTTCATTTTTTGGGGAGAATAGATCTTGCATTCAGGTTCATTTGGTTGTCAGCTTCACAAAATGTTAACATATTGACATGGGAGCCTATTGTTTGCACCAAAATTCCTCTTAAGGTCAGGGAGCATTTTACAAAAAAAAAGCGCACCAACTTCTTTTTGTCTAAATTTCAATCTGCCTGTGTACATTTTCTTTTAAAAAGTGACTGGAATTATGTTTTATTTCTCATAGATTTGGTTGGACTATTTGCTACCAAATTTGTTGCAAACTGGAGACAAATAAACATGACAAATAAGTGGAACAGAATCAATGTGGTGCTCATTTGACTTTACAACTGCACATCACCAAATTAAGGACAGAATTGGAAATACAAATACACGTAACAATTAGACAAATAAGCGCACGCCGAATCAAAGCAGCTTCAATCAAAGGGAGACGCATTTAATGAAGGAAAGCCTGATACAGGAGATTAGCCCTCAGTTTGTCATTAAATTGCAGCCATTTTAAAAGTTGCCTTTAAGGTGATGCACCTTTTGACCCACACCTGGACAAGGAGCAGCTTCAAAACTCTTGCCAAACATGTGACGACACAGAATACGACCATGCCAAGACAACAACAAGCAGCCGAAAAACATTGATCTTTTTCCATCAATGTGTAGCGTGTGGTGCGTGGCGATGGAAGATTGAAGGGCCCGGCCGACCGACAAAATCTGCCAAGCGACAACAACGGGAACATCTACCTAGCTTGTAATTGGTGCTGTGTTGTCCACGTTAAATTGTTTAATGAAGCACTGTGTTTCATTCAGTACGGCGGCTGCTCCCTCCACGACTCAACTCGAGAGGCTTGCCCAAAAATTGATCTCGAAAAATTAATAATATCAGAGCAAATATAGGCCTACATCCGTCCGCTGCTACTGAAAAAGCTATTGTCACGACTCATCCCTGACCTCAAAGTGAAAATTTCCGATATTAGGAGGAAGGCAAGACAGCAGAGACACAAGTCAAAATCGTTCGGGAGATGATTAAAAGTCCACCTGAGCGGTAAACACGTCGGTCCCAGTCCTAGTCACTGACCTAATACATTGATTATGATCTTTTTATATTTGGCAGTTAATGTGGGAGATATTTCTCGTACGGGGTTCATTCAGTTAGCTTCATTCTTGTTTTTCTTCCAGAATAATTATTGAAAGATCAAATCGTTAAATATAATGCTACCAGCTCGAAACTACAGGAGGCAAGATCACCAATGATTCGGGTTCTTTCAACTTGGACTTGTTTTTGTCTTCTTTTTATTACACTCGCAGCAATAAACCATTGAAGTATAAACTTGACCCATTGGGGCAGATGTCACCAGAAGCCCAGGAACAGATAATCGCGCAGTAATGGTTTGAACATTTGCGTTGAGAAAGCCCCATTGCAGGTAGTTCCACAGCTAACAAATTTCTGATCTAAATCTCGCGATGTAACTCCATTTTAGACTCAAAATTTCGTTTTTCTTGAAGCCTAGTATGCGGCACTGTTTAACATCCAACATAATTAAGCTGTGAAATTTTACCAAAGATACTGCCATTGTGGAAAAAGAATTTTATCAATATTATACAGTCATTTATCATTTTTGAATTGCGCCGAAAATTTGCCATGCAGAAAGTGCAGGTGTACATTTGCATAATTATGGATGTAAATTCGACTTTTCTGTATAACATTACTTACATGCCCAAAACTTGAACCTGGGTATTGTCAAATTATTGGATAGTTCTAAGCAATATTGATGTCGCTACTTAAACAATTTGTTTGGACAACGCAAAGTGGCAAGATTTCTATCTGCTGAAGTTTGTCGATTAATTTTAAAGGAACCATCGGGTAGATCTATTTTAATCTAATAAGAAATTCGAAAGCAACATTATCTCGTTAATCTCAGCGCAGCATTTAAATGTTAACGTTTCGCTTTGTATTTCGTTCATCAACCTGAAAGTGTCTTCAAAATAGTGGAGCAAAGTCATGGGAAACTGTTAAACTCCAAAATTAAACACAGCTTTGATCTGCCATGTTCAACGCAAAAAGAATCACACAAAGGGGGTTATTGGGCATCAAGATTACCGCCATTAAATTTTCATCAAAAGGGCACATCATTTTTCTTTCCGAGTGACAATCACGTCAGATAGGTAAAACAAATACACCACAAAGTTGAGCTTGCGTGTCCTTGTGGCTTTGCGCAACTAAAGAGTATCAGTTGGAGTCGACAAAATGGCTCCCATAGCAATTATGTTATTTCCGTCGCTTGTTTCCAATGACAAAAGATGAACATATTTGGCCATTTTTGCCAATGCTGATTTGACTTGATTAACTATGCATGCCTTGCAGGTAACGACGTGATATTAAGGGTGAATTTGTTATGCTCTGAACGTACACATTAGTCTACTTACGTCCGTTACAAACGAATAGTTTATTGCCAAAAATTGATTACAGAGTCTTAGTGTCCAAATTAGGCTGTCGATCTCCACCTCAAGTACGTTGAGGTGTCTTTACGAAATTCTTAAAGTTAAAGAAAGAAGTCAATTACACCGAAATCAATCTCCTGTCTGTGCGAAGCCAGCGAGCGAGAAGGGCTTGTTTTCGTTTACTGGAACAATGAAATTTTATCTCTTTTTTTTTTTTCCTTGAGTGAAATTGGCGGCTGTTTAATGGAACGTTTAACTTTTTGTTATATCTTCACCAGGATTCCAAGACACACCCTTTATCGAGATCTTCTCTTAAAATAAAATCCTAATAAATTCAGCAATATAACCTAGAAGATCATTCAAATTAGATGGAAAGCCTAGTTAGAAGCAACACGTAGTTGACACTATATCGGTTTTTTTTCAGTCAGTAACTTATTCATAACAAAAGACAACATTGATGTACATTTTCCTCTGCGTGCTATTTGTTAGAGTGCTAATCGATACATTTCTTGTTTCAGCAATAGGAAGGATTTTGGCAAAAGGCTTGAATAATTCATGCACATTTTTTGGAGACACACAAAATAAATGACAAAGTACCCGGAGCTGTGCCATTAATTTACTGATTGTATCTACTTACCTGTGCACAGCTCATTTATATTTCAAATAATACTATTCAGGTTTCACCCACTGTCATACCTGTGACTTTAATGTATTGTTCAATTTTCTGTTTTATTCTTTTCTCGGTTAAAACCTTAACGTCACATTTCGTGTCTTAAGTTTCCCTGCTGCGAATCATAATCCTTTTGTACCATGTGTAAGTTATAATAAACGATTATCATTCTCAATTAAATGTTCCCTTTTTTGCATTTCGCTTTCTACACTTTTGTATGTTTTCACCGAGGTGTAACTTTTTCACGAACATCATTTTTCTTTCATTGTAAAAAGTAAAAATTAGTTGGCGTGAGTTAAATCAACAAAGAAACCGCGGAAGTTAAAATACAACTTAAAAGCAGTAATTTATGCACACACAAAATGATATCAACTTACTTTCAAACGGCTGAGCGATTTTCTTCTTCAGTTTTGAGCCAAGCAGTAATCCAGCGACCTGTTCCAGGCCTGAAAATATAAAGCACAAGAGTCGAAAATACGCAGATAGGTAAGTAACAACAGACTGTTGGTCAGCTTTACGAAAATAAATGAAAATGCTGAACATGTCCAAGTGACACATATGTGATTACGAATTTTTCGAGATTTTTTTCATTATTTCGGAACGATTTCAAATCCAAATATTTCTGAGTCATATGAGTTCGTATGTCAGAAAAAGTGAACTAAGCGTCACTTATAACTATCGTTGATTTTAATGTTACACACATAAATCTAAACCTAAAAACGTTTCTACAAAAGTAAAAGGAGGGAAAAAATTAAATAAAACATCACATTAAATTAAAGAGTTCATTGCTTTATTTAAGGATCACCCCATAACAGTAATCAATTATTTTTGGAACATACCGAAAGCACTCCAAGAGCTGCCAACTACAGACATTTACCATAACTGTACTCATCAATCTGAAACTTTTTCATTGTAGGTCTTAAACGGACTTGAATAAATTAAACCTGTGCTGGTTGGGTAGATCGATTGTAGCTCAACTTATTGACCTTGATCCACATTGGACAGGTAGCAGATTCATTTTTCTTCCCCATTACTTTTTCTAATCGCCACTTGATAACATTTTCAAGAAGTTAAACTCGTTTCTACAAAATCATCAACACAAGCTCTGTGCAAAAACCCCATTTCTTCTCTTTGGAGATACTTTTCTTCTGCAAAGTGCTTTTACAACATTTAATAATCTAATGTCTTTTCACCAAGAACATCTCTACATTAGCAATGTTTATTTGCAGTAGAGCAGGTCGCGTTGCGAAAGAGATGCGTTGGAGAATATAAGTGCAGCGCAGAAATAGAAAGACCCAACTATCTATTGGCTATGGAAAAAGCACAGAACTGCGAAAAAAAAAATTCTTGGTTAATGTGCAAATTTCAAAACAAAAGAAAATCTAAGTAAGACTGCCTCCAGGATCAAAAGAAAAAATCATAAATGAGAATTTTGATGAAAAAGTGAAAAAGCATCATCAACATCTTCAGTGACTATTTTGGACAAATCTTTTACCCCTTTGACTAAATTCACCAAATCGTCCATGTTTCGAGAAATGAATAGGAATGGACCTTTTTTACGAAAAACCTAGACGTCTAACCAGGTACCGAATCAATTTTAAGACCCTAGTTGTTCTGGCCAAATTACCATTTATTGCGGACAAACTGAAACAAGTCACTATTTCGGCATTAAATACAAGTTGACACACAGGTAAGATCACTAACTGGTGCCTAGATTGAAAGCAGCTTCCGAATAAAACCTAGTCCCCGCAGCTAAACCGTAGATACAAATGCCATTAAAAGCAGCCAATTTAACAAGGCAGCGCACCTTTAAAGATATCTCAAATACAGGTGACCCTTCTGCCGCCCATTGCTTCACCTGGCTCCACATAATTTATTGACGAGGAACACAAGCCCACTTTTTGGCTGCTTGCCACGTCTGTCAAACTAATTAATATGCAAAACCTGCCAAATATTGTCAGCCTCGGGACCATGGCCATCGATCTCTAAGCATTTTCAATTTATTAATATGAAAAATACCCCTAACTGCGAAAGTACTTTTCGGGCCTTATTCGAAATTACTTGAACAATGAAAGCTTAAAGCTGTCCCACATCTAAACGCAATTGATTGCAGTCATCTTTTGACCAATCTGGTAGTGTCATCATTTTAGGAAATGACGTTATGGTTTTTTAGGCATCACCGATTATTAACCTGAATAGGTAAGCACTGGTGTGCCCTTGGATCAAAGCTGCCACTCCCAAATAACACGGTGTTATAGTCGTAACTAAAGCTTCCCTTAACAGCTCCAATTGATTTCGACTAGCAGCAGGTTGAAATAAAATTCATCTTATCTCTCCACACGTTTCAACTATCTTAGATCTGTACAGTAATTATAAAATTACACTTAAAGATATTGACTGTCACTGTAACACCAGCATGCTGCATCCTCGTACAGCCAAACACCAGCTGCAGCAACAGAAACAATGGCCGAAATCGTGTTCCAAATTTGTCAAAAATTTCACGGCATTTTAATTGAATTAAAACGAGAGCGCAATGGTTTCGTTTTCGCCAAATTTGGTACGTACATGAAGATAAAGGTCTTACCTATCATGTATGGTACTTTTTTACTCCATGTCATCAGTTCTCTCCTGAAAAAGAGTCTTTCCTTCCGACAACGAGCCGAACCACAGTCCATGTTGCCCCTCGCTGAATCTGAACTGACGTCACCGGCACCTGTTCACGGAATTCCCTTTTGAGGAATGCCCTTCTACATCTGTGAAACGTCATCGCCTTATTGCGATGGGATGCCTTATGTCTCATGAAAGTTGATGGGAAAACACCCAAGAAGGAAGTCACGATTCGTAAACTGAGTTGAGGCAGGAAGACACGTAAGGTATATTTTCTTCATTTAAACCTGAAAAGTTAATTAAATATCGATTAATAAATGTGTAAATGATTAGGAAAAAACAGAGGCTTCCCTCTGAAAGGGAATTCTGTTCAATCATGGAGGAAAGGTGTAGAAATCATTACGTGTATGTTGCAAATGAATATTTCCTTGAAAGGTTGGGCAGAAATGGTAAAGAAAAGTAAGACGACACCTGCCCATATCCTAGGGTCGTAGTAAATGACGGTCACAAATGTTTCAGTCATGGAAATCTTGGGACGCAGTCATTGTCCACTTTTCATTCCCTTGAATCGAGAGACCTGTAAAATTCTAGAAATCTCTAGGAATGGTAGATGTTTCTGCATGATCTCGAGTAGGGGGGGGGGGGGGGGGGGGGGGGGGGGGGGGGGGGGGGGGGGGGGGGGGGGGGGGGGGGGGGGGGGGGGGG